>PVKU01001060.1:0-91367 GCA_004027475.1 Anoura caudifer | reverse complement strand
TGTTAAACACCCCCATGCAAACCCTATTATCCCTGAAATGTTCATTTTAGCTACCTTTTTGGCTTGATATTTATATATTGAATTTATATGTCATTATTAAATGATTCTCATAATGAGTCTAGGTACCATCTGTCACCATACAAATTTATTACAATATTATTGACTAGATTCCCTGGGCTGTACATATATCCCTATGATTAATTTATTGTACAACTGGAAGTTTCTACCTGTTAATGTCCACCCATTTTCCCCACCCCTCCAACTCCTCCCCCTCTGGAAACCTCCAGATTGTTTTTGTTGGCCTTGCCTGAGAAGCGTAGTCCAAAAAAATATCACTAAGACCGCTGTCCTTTAAGGGGTTGCCTGCTTGAGACCAAAGAGCATGTGTTTTTCAAATCCGCCGACTGAATGTCAGAAATACAAAGCATATCCTGGAAAGCAGGAGTCGCTAAGCCGGCAAATGCAGGTGGCATTGAATGCGCCTTTTACAGGAGATGGTTTCGGAGCTGTGGGCTACCGGAAAAACCGGAGTGAGAGAGGGGCACGCTGCCGGCCGTGAGAGAAACCTCCTCTGCTGAACCTCAGATCACTTTAGAACGAAAAAAGGCAATCAACGTGTGTTTTCTTCTGAGACTGGGAGAGTTATCTCATCTTTGAACTTGAAGAAAATGAATTTTCCACGAATGAGAATATCATTGACTAGAAGGACCTAAGGAAAATTACAGCCACTACTTCACGTTTACCCTTGGAGAAGTCGTGGACTGATGGGTAACCCCGAAACAAGTGAATGGAGCTGGCTAATTAACAGGCATATTACCCTGAACATTCGACTGTGGGTTTGATAACACCCATTATTTATTTATTCATATAATACACATGTATTGCACTTGGCCCTTAATCTCAGTCAGGCCATGTGCCCGGCACTAAAAATGAGTCAACACAGGCGTATGCAATATGGTGGGGAGGCAGATGCACATGAAATAAATTGCGCAAATAAATGCGAAATAGATTTCTGTACAATGCTACATACGATAATAAGGTTTCTTGAACTTTTCAATAAATGATCAAGGAGATTTTATACGATTTACTTAGCCAGAAGTGTCAGAAATATCCCTGTAAAACCAAGTTGCATTCTCCAGTCCTTAAATGCGGTAATAGCTACGTTCATTTGCCTGCTAATTTGCTGAGCATTTCACCAAGCCAAGTACATCTGGGAAGTAAAAAATCATTTGAAATATGCGCAACGCATCAAGTACCACCACGGAGATAAAGCTTCCCCAGGGCTGGCGTTCAGCAGGTGGGCACACGGTCTTGCAAATGGATCATTATGTTGGTAGAAATCTGTCTTCAGGAAAAGATTGTGATCCCCCAACACAGCACTGGCTATTTTGAGATCCTAAAGATTCTGGACATAATGGGCTGGAAATCGGTCTGCAGCCTGAACCTTTGACACGGAGGGAGGAGTGTTCTTGCCACTGATGACCAGGAAACACCTGAGGGCAGGCGACATTTTCCGGCACCGTGCCATATAAACCCGGGGGAGGGAATGATGCCGTGATGCTTCAGTTCTTACCAAACATTTTAGCTACAATGTGAACACTGAGAAGATCTACTAGAATTTTAATTTAAATTACCTGTAAATGGCACTGCTCACTCCTCATCCCTTTCCCAAATTGAATCTCCTTCAGAATTTCCTAGCAAATTCAGTTGCCACGCTATTAGCTCAATGGCAGCAACTTGAAAATTGGACTTTGTATTTTACTTCTCCTTTCGTTTGTTAGTGGAATGTTCAGTCACCAATTAAGATTCTACCTCCTTACATTCCTCTGATACTCTGCTACATTTAGTATTCTATTTCATGTTTATAATTTTTGCCAGCCTCAGAGCTTCCCAAACTATCTGTGGTAGAGGATCAGATACCACCTCTCCAATTCAACATGGAAGAACAAGTTTATAAAATGCAATAAATATAAATTCTAGGAAAATAAAATACAGACAACAAAGACATGTAGATGCAAATTCTATTTGTAGTAGATGCAAGAGAAAATGTCGTATTTCGGTTAGTATTTATATTCAGGACAGATGTTAATATGAGAAGAAAGTGTAACATTTTTATATATTTTTACAGGAACTATGCATACAGAATATTAATGTACATAATTGCTTTTGCAATTAATGCAGCTCGTCTCCTGCAGTGATACATTTGGACTCCCCAAATCAAACAGCCACATGCGCACATCAAATGAGCCCATTTATCACATTAAAACTTCAAATATTGATGCACAGCATTGTCCATGGTGTGCAGGTAGTTTAACTGCAACTCGAAAGTGTAAAAATTTTGCTTCTTAACAGATCTGCTATGCTGAAGACAAGATCACTCCTAGAAAAAGAAGTATATCCATACTGTAGCTACGTTTTGTTTTAGTAACTTATATTAAAACAATCAGTCTCACAGAAGCAGGTTGATGGGCAACGGAAGAGATTTGAAAGCACGCTCAGCAAGCTTATGATAATTCATTTTTAACTTCCATACAAAAGCAAGCATTGCAGTATTTTCAAAATTCGTCTTCAGTCTTTGATTCAGTTTCAATAGTGTTTCTTATGCAGTTATAATTAAATTTGGAGTACCTTTCTACAGAAGAAATGGATACCAGATTTTATCCACTTTCAAGCTACAGCAAGTAAACTAATAGTTTAACTATTACTAATAGTTTAACTATTACAGATTAAAACATGGTTCTACAGGTGTCTGGTAGTAATTTTCCATGTGCAACTGTCAAGTCGCTGTAGGTACAGACGTAGGGGTTACTCTCCACCTCTGGGCTGATGTCGTTGACGCAGTAATTCACGCGCCACACCCTGAAGAGCACCGACCCACAAACACCCTCAACTTGAGTTTTTCCTGCTTTCATCCTTGTGTCGCTTTCAGGGATCAAGTGATCAGAAAACCCAGGTAGGCTTTCCATCCAACCCCCAGCTGAAATCTTTCCGTGGCTCCGTGGAGAGCAAGGGGCACAGATCCAAGGCCGCGGAGCGTCCGCTCTGTTAAAAATGAGTTACAAACACAACACGAAGAACATGCCTGAGTGTGTCTGCCTCAGCGCCACTCCACTTCTGACCAGTAAAAGTAAATACCTGGGACAGCAGGCCAGCTTCTTGAGTAAGAGCATCCTTGGACGGTGCTGGTCCCCCTGCCCTGGGAGGAGGGACAGGCACCGTCTAAAAATGAAGAATTTCTGTGCGATTCGTGGTTATAAACTTCCCACGATCATATGCATCTTTAATCAGCCAGGTGTCCTACATTCTTCTAGTCATATTTTATTCCCTTTCCAGCTTGGTGTCATTTGAATTTTCCTATACGTGTTCCTTACAGGAAATGAAATTAGCATGAGCTAGGGGGTCCGTGGTGGTCCCCCAGAAGTACAACAAATATTCTGCCTCCTTTAAATTGACTGATTCACATGAGCCATGCATATACTTCTCTGCATTAAATCCCGTTCAGCCAGAAACGACTAATGTCTTTATTTTTTCTCCTCCCTGTATTGAACGTTTAAGGGTGCACCATCTAACACTCTTTGGCTATCTGCTACATTTTATCATTTTTTTTGTCTCATTAGCTATTCATTTTTTATCTACCCTAGTAGAATCCTTCCGTTTTGACGTTCCCTAGATCATAGGGCAGTTCCTTGTCTCTGTCCGGTGCTTCATGAATGTTAGTTAAATGAGGCGGTGTGCATACTCAGTGATTTAATGAGCGTAATTCAGTAGTTCACTGTTACCTCCATTAAAATAAACTTTACATACTTTATCCAAAATGGCTCTCTGTGCACTTGCCTTTACATTCAGATAAAAACAGTACTCTCTGCAAATTTATTTCTTCTCTCCCCTTCCATCACAAGTAAGTCACCAAGTTCTCTGGCTAGGAGCCCAGCACTTTACATGGACTGAAAATTAAGCAAATATATTATTTGGCTTCAGTTATACTTTACCTTATCTACCAGTAGGAACCTTATCAAAAATGCCAGCATGAACTTTAAAATGCTTTATCTCGGGCCAGCAACGCAGCGTGCCCCGAAAACACACCGAGTGCAGTTTCCGAAGGCAGCCTGCGCTGGCCATCGGCTCTCTCCTGCTGTCGTTGGAAGTCAGATAACGTTACCGTTGTAGGTGGCATTTGATTGTCATGGCCGCCTTCTGCAGAATTGTTATTCCCAAAGGCTTAATTGACAGGTCAAATGTTACCTTCAACATTTTTTTTATTAGGTAGGTACCATTTATTTTTGCTGCTTTTCTTTCTGAATTTTTCTAATCTGTCTTTCAGTCAGCTCTCCTAGACAGCCTTTTCTTAATTTCTAATGCTATTTTGCTGATGACCCTAGTTTTCAGCCTCCAGAAAAGTTAAATCCTGTTACTTAAAGACAACCTCTGAATAGAATTAAGAAGCGAGAATGTTAAAGATCCTCTCATGCAATTAGAAAAATAAATGAATGGGATTCTGGGTATAATTCTAGTCTATATTGTATACACATTTCTGTGTACTTCCTTTCTACCCAAGTTTCATATATAACAATGCTATCTAGAAAAATGAAATTAAATATGTGAACTGCACAGTTCAAGTCTAACTCTCGTGAACTATATACATGAATTCCTAGAATGTTTTCTTGTTGAATTACAGTGTTATTATAGTGTTTTTACACGTGTACTTTGCCAAGTTGTACTAGAAAACCTCAACTAAATAACAAAAACCTAAAAATAAAGACATGCATTGTATCTGTCAAAGATGTTATAAATTTGAACTTATTATTTGATTTTATCCCCTTAACTATAATCCTAAGCAGTAATTTTCTTTATATTTTTAAAGACAAATTTTAAGGTATCAGTGTTCTCTCTCATATTAACTTAAGGTCAACATGAAAATTCACAAATATATAAATATTCATAAACTTATGAAACACAGAATTATAGCAGGTTGTCCAGGATGAATTCCTACTTCATTTCCCAATTAAATTTGATACCTAAAGACATTATCTTTTATTTACGAATTTGATAAAATGATGGTGAGATTTGGAAGGTTGTTGGCAATAAGATGTAAACACCTGGCTTGCTTTGAACACTGTTACATGCTGCGGTAGCATCATGGAAAAGCCATCGGCCAGGACAACTCTCTTTGGCCAGGTCCCTCTGAACAGGTAACCCCTGGTGGTATAAGGCCGTCTCTCTTCACACAACTTGAGGAAATGGGGCCCCTTGTGTCCCAGAACGAGCGGAGGAGCTGGGGAGCTCAGGGGAGGAGCCAGACCAGACACTGAGCTCCGTAAGGTCGTGAGTGGGAAGACCAGACTGTTACAACAGAAAGGGGGTGTTAATAGCCCTCCGGGGCCAGAGCGACAAGGTGCCCTGAGGTCTGTCTTAGACGTCTGCTGCACGGGGGCTGCGCTGTGCTGTAGGGAACCCTACATCCTGGAATGGGGAAGGGATTGACTCTCGGGACGATACATGTAAAACAAATTTAAGATACTATCTCTTTGCGTAGAGAAAAGGATAAAGGAACTTCAACAAGTGGTAATTATGAAAAAAAATGTGTTTTCGGAGGGTGACATAAATTAGCAATACTACTCTTCCGGAGATGCTAGGTCCCTGATTGGACAGTTCCCGCCAGGACTCACTGCGGTGGTGTGACATCCGGGGAGTCGGCCTCCAGGGTAGCAGCTGGGGTTTTCATTATTTACATTCTGTGAGGGAACAAGGGTGATTCAGTTTTATGTTCCATCTTCAGAGCAGCTAATGACTCTTAATGTTAATCAAAGTGTCTCATGAAAATAAATGCAAAGATTTAAGATCACTGAGAAGGGACAGTACGGGCCTCAGGCAAACAGTTCACTGTAGATAGAGGCGTGTAGCCATTTGCTCTTGGAGCAGCGGTTTCATCTCAGGAAGATGGATTGGAACAACAGCCCGCTGTGGCATTTCTTGGGAAGGCACGTGTTCATGTTTTGAATCAAAATTTGCATCCCTTATCCCAGGATGTTTTTATTTTTTGCAAAGTTAATGTTTTTGAGCCAGGGAATATGCTCTGTGTTTCCTAGTTATCATGACCAAACCTTCACATCACTTCTATGAAGTGGCTATGAGAGTTACGTATTCTTTCTCAGTAGAACGTGCTTCACCGAGAGAGGTCATCGACTCGTCTGCAGGAGTCAGAATGGAACCTGGGCCATCTCCAGACTGTTTTAGTCGCATATTCTGCTGTTGCCCAGGATATTCACTGATCCCCTGCCCTTCTGAATGTCGGAGGGTTCTCTAACTTGCCTTGGTTGGGGAATTTGAGAACAAAGGACGTGGTGAACGACTTGGGGTCGGACAGCTCAGAGCTGGCCACGGCGGCATGCTTGGCTCCCCTTTCCACGGGCCTGGAGGAGTTACGGGTGAAAGTGGACCTCAGCGTCAGTCACGGTGGGGCAGGGTTTGTTCCAATCTGAGACGAACGCGAAGGGTAGAGCGTTCAGGGTATAAACCACTGAGAGTTTTTACTGTCGATTCCTGTAGTATAACCTAGCTTATCTCAACAGGTCCAGCCGACAAGCACTCTGCTGCTTGCTTTACAATACACGCATGCGTACATCTGGTGCCAAATCCCGAGCAAGGTCTGATTTGTCCTCCCCCTTCTCAGAGGAGGAGGATGCTTGATTGGTCTCTTTATTTGAGAAAATGCTACAAGTTATTAACCCAATGAACTAAGGCAAATATCAAGACTCGATCTACTGATCAATATCTAAGAAAGTCAAAGACATGAGTTCAGCCAAGAAAGAGAATTTAGTATTACACAAGAAAACAAAGAATGTTTAAAGGACCAAAAGCAATCCAATCAGATTGTGCAGCTGAGTCTCAGGAACAAATGGCTCTTTCTTGCTTCTCATTGTATATCAACTTGATTCTCTTTTATCTGGATATATATAACCTGTTCACATTTATGGCTGTTGTCTCCAGATAGAGACGGGCTTAATTGGTCAGTTTCAGTTGGAAAACCCCTTGGGAATGCTCCTGGGTGGTTGCAGGGCACAGCTGTGGGCGATGGGACTGTGCTGCGGAGGACGAGCAGTCTAGGCAGCCCATCCCCATGAGCCCGTTCCACCCGCCATCACCTCCACAGAACCCTCGGGGCCCAGAGCGGGCTCACAAAATGTCGCAGCCCTGACTGTGGTCCCAGGCCCCAGGGGAAGGCACAACAGATCCCTGAGTGAGTAATCTACCATGTATAAGTTCATCACGTAATAATTTTGCAATGAGTTTTCAGTCATTTAGATGCTTTCTTGTTATGGTAAAGAATAATCCTTTGTGTGAGTATCTTGTCATTAATTGACACTATGATTTCACTTTTTGAATAGGCAGTATTGGCGCTTACGACTAATCTACTAAATTGTAATTTTTCACTTCCCTCTTACCGAACAAACAAAACATACACCATGCATCTCTGTTCTAATTTTTGTAGTTAGCAATAACTTTTCAGTCCCTTCTTACAACTAGATACGATGTTGTGACATAATTCTGGCTGACCAGTGTGTAAGGTATTAGGGGGGCTTTGAAGAGATCATCTGAAACAGGATACATTTGGCACAGGCTCTTTAGCTTTGGAACAGCCTCATTTTATTTTTTCCGGAGTGTAGACGCCAAACATGGAGAAGCCAGAGGCCTTGATGCTTTGAGGAGGAGAATTGTGCAGTAAAATTACAGTGGACGCCTGGATAATTAATGACAAAGGTCAAAGGCAGGATCAGCCCTGATCGGCCTGCCCACCCATGATGAGACTTCTAATTTCATGAGTCACATAAATACCAGTATCCTGAAGTCACTTCTAATTGGGTTCTCTTTCACTCACAACCAACAGTAAATCTTAGCCCAGCCGATCTTTAACAAGGAGACTCTTTATAAATGGTAATTGTGGCCCCAGACCTTGCCTTTGCATCTCAAACAAGCCTTATTTAAAATGCAACACGTGGTTTTATGTAACTAATAATGGCTCATTAAACTGAAAATGTGTTCATCTTTTTGACTTTAGAAGACAACCCTAAAGTCAAGTTCAGTTTTTACATGTAGAAATGATTATATAAGTCCATTTTTGTCTGAGTTCCTATTATCCAGATGACATTTATTTGTCCTTTCGTGTCATTAGAACCCCAATTAGACTTCCTGTGGTCTTTAGACTAATTGTTACATTGAACAAACTCCAATACTATACGACACCAAAAAAGAGAGAGGGGTTCCAGGATAATCATAATAAACATGCCCATTTAAGAAAAGGACACGCTGTTCACAAAGATGGTGCTGATCTAAGAAGGAGGAGTCTCCTGGCCCTCCCAGAGCTGAAGCCAAGGCAAAGGCATCGAAGGCCAAAAGGCAGCAGTTGTTCATGGGCACGTAAAAATGGGAGCTTCCCGTGTCATCCACCTTCCAGGTCCTTGAGACACCGCCGCTCCACAAATACCCCTGGAAGAGCACCTTCAGGAGGAATAAACTTGACCTACCTGCCGCCATCAAGTTCCCCTGACCAATGAGTCCGTCACATAGGAGATACAAGAACGCATCATATTATTGTGTTCATCAAGATGTCAATGCCCATAAGCACCAAGCCAGCAGGCTGTGACAAAGCGCTTTGACGCTGACATCACCAAGGTCAACTCCATGATCAAGTCTGATGGACAGAAGGAGGTGTGTGTTCCACCAGCTCCTGATAATGATGCTTTGGATGTTGCCCACGAAATTGAGATTAAGAGTCCAGCTGGCTAATTCTAAATATAAATTTTTTTCATCATAAAAAAGGAAGAAGAAAGGACTAAAATAATAGAGCAGAGAGGGGGCACCACTCGACAGCATGTACCCCATCGTGCTGGAGTGAAAGACCAAGAGCTTCCAGCTGGGAAGTAAAGGGGGTGTCTTCACCCGAGATCTGTCTGCTCTTGGCGATTCTCTGCGAGGGAATATTATGTCTTTTTCTTCCTTTATGTCAAAAAGGGGTACAGAGAGGACTGCACCTTTTAGAGCTGCTGGAATTAATTGTGAGCCCTTTGGAGCCATAAGAATTTGGCTGTACTCAGAGGTTGAGAAATCATAGATGCCTTTTGTCGGTTGTTTTTGTCAACAATTTCTAAACATCACTTTAGCTACTTAAGTTTTATCTCAAATAATTCACCACTAACTGCAATGTTTATTGTTAGCCATTCATATTTTGAATGTGGACCTCACCATTTTTTTTTTTTGAAATTTCTCTCTGTTATCGTCAGACGGACCTTTCTACAATGGTTAGAGAGTAAGTTAACTTGTTTCCCTAGCCCAGGCTGGGAATTAAACTTGCAGCCTTTTAACAGAGTGAGGCTATGTAGATGGAGCAGACTGTCGATTTACCGTGAGAGAACACGGGAATCCTCCTGCCCTCCGCCCTACCCGGACACAGCCCATTCCAGACTCTGCGTTGATAGGGACCCACTCTGAGACTCGATTGCTGTGTTGCTGAGGCTGGGCATCCTGTATGATACGAAAACAGTCGTCATCACGTGGTTACCGAGTTGGGATGTTCGCTTGTGTAACAAGACACGACAAAACCATCTGCACTCTTCCTTTATCTTCTTCTTTCCTCCAACTGTATTGATTTCAGATTTGCATTTAGGCAAATGTCAGTCTCTCTCTTTTTTAAATTACTTTATTGTTGTTCAATTGCAGTTGTCTGCGTTCACTCCCCACCACTCCCCCCGACCCCAGCGCAGATGTCAATCTTACCAAATTATATATTAAGGGAACATAATTCCAGTTTAAATATCTTTTCATTGGTTTTGAAGCAAGAAATATATAGCTTAGTGTTAAAAAAAACTTAAGTTTTAGGCTATTAAACCAAATACATGGTGAATTGGATTTTATATTCATAACCTCATATAATTTCTCACTTTTGAATTGATAACCCTTTTCATCTTTCCGCTCATCTTTATCTGTCTTGGAATTAGGTATCTGAGGTATGGATTTGCCATAACATGAAGCGAAACAACCAAATAGTAATCGATGGCGATTTTTCTGTTGAAGAGAGAATTTTTTGTTACAGCACCAGGGATAAAATGTTGGTAGTTATACAACCTGCCTGCACCAGGGCTGTAGTTTGAAGGCACAAACATAGGAAGGCAAAACTGGGACAGGAGGAAGAGCATGGCAATTTGTATTCCCTGCTCACAGTTTTCTATTTCCTCTTTTGCTTTCTCATGCCTTTCTGTAGGTGTAGTATACTTTCTCCAACCATTGAATTGGAACTCTTGGACACTTGACACGCTTTGGCTAATGAGGTGTGAAAGGACGTGACATTGGCTGTATCTGAGCAACTGGGCTGAATGTGCCTTTGTAGTTTGTGGATGATCTTGCTCCTCCCTTCCGGTAGAAAATGACGCGGGAGTCAGTACTCCTTCAGACTGAGTTCCAGTGGCCACACATGTAGAGCCTAGTCCAACGATCCGGGAGGGACCAGAAGAAGATTGCAGTTCCACCCGTATTGTGCGTGTGCTGTGAGCCAAGAAAATAATTTGCATTGGTAAGCCACTGAGCTATTGGTGACTTCTGTGACTGTAGCAAAAATAGCAAGTTCTTGTATTTCCTTGAGTATTTCAAATACAGTGCATGCTGCTTCTGACCTTAAAAGGTGAATAATAAGAACATAAAGAAATTAAATGTGGAAGTGAGAATTTGGAGTAATGGGTTGTGTGAGTACCGATAAACAATCACTACAATTGAAATGAAGTTATTAAAGATTTCTATCTTATTATTGGCTTCCGATCCTCTTACATAATTCTGAGGAAATCATAATAGCCTTCCTATTTGACTTCTATTCCGTTTTATTGCAGCTAACGATGTGGCACATTTAGACAGCCTCATGGGGGTTTGCATAATAACCCTAATAAAACTATGATAATACTCAGCCCCCTGATATGGGTAACAATAGCTTACAGTCAAGCTATGTGTTGCACAGTGGACTAGAGCAAGTAGTAAATTGGAAGCAGGAAGCAGGAGAAAGTTACACGCCTAAAGTTGAATATTTCAAGCTAAAGAGTACTCAGGCGGTAGGAGCGGAACTATTTTGCTGTTGGTTCCTTGTTGATGATGCTAAGAAGTGCTGTGAGCTCTACGACTAGTGTTTTACTGGTTAAGGACAGAAGAAAAATCGTGTAGGATACAGGCACAGATTCTTGGCCCAAATTCAGGCAGTGCAATTTCTAATAATGTCTCTTACAAGTTACAGTGTCTCTGATTGTGAACAGGTCCCTTTCTCCCAAATATTTTCTTTTGAAAAATCACAAATGAACAGAACTGGTAAAATGTGAATATCCACTACAAAAAATTGTCACACAGTCCTATTCAACTTGCTTCTACCCTTGTGAATTTAACATCAGCTGATTTGCGCAATTACTGTAAAATTCACAACAAAAGTAAAGTCACGGAGAAAAGTGGCTACTGCCTATCACCTAAAATGTAAAAAGAGTATGGATTTTTGGCATTTGTATACTTTTTAAGCAAACGAGTCTCTCTCATCCGATTCTCCACACACATTTTTTTGTACTAATAGAGGGAGACATCTTACGCTTCCTATTCGTATGCGTTTCCCCCGAAGATTTGATTTCAGATTCTCCCAGGTGCTCAGGGCGTTTTGGAGGGTCTCCTTCTCGGAGGTGCTGGCACCGCGTGGCCTCCTCCAAATGCGGAGAAAGCAGGAAGCAGGCAGCAACCAGCGCTGCACTCCCTCGGGCTGCAAGTGCAGTAGGAAGAAAATAAATTGCCTTCACGGTGCCATCTTTTGATGTTCTGCTTAACAGTAGGGGGCGCCCCTCTGATGCTTGGTAGGCTGCCCGTGGGGACAGGTCGCTGCAGTTCAGAGGAGGAACTCCGGGAATCTTACAGTTAATTAGAGCAGAGCACCAGGACTTCACCGGATGTGACACCCTGAGAAAATCGGAGATGAGGGCGTATCAGAGGCTGTTTATTACAGGCAAAGCAACAGTGACAACAGAAGAAAAGGAAAAAGAAACCACCCCTCCCCAAACCTAAGACAACCATAGTGATAATTTTTATTACATTTTACCTCTGGTATCATTGTATATAAATAATTTTAGAAAGCATTTTTTAATGATGCAGCTATTATCTTTATTTTATAATTCATTTACTTTATATGGCACGCTGCAAACAAGGTCATCCATGGTTTCTGCACAACCATTATAAATGTTCGGATAATACTGTAGCTTTTCCTTACTTTTATTCCACACCCCCCTTTTTTCCCCATAACCCCTCACCAAACCTGCCACTCACAGCTTTCGGAGACTGCATCAGAAAATAATAAAAAAATAATGAAGGTTAAACATTTTTATTCCTAGGTGATAAAATATTGATATCATATATTTTTTTGCAAGGCTTCTGCTAGGTTGTGAATATATTATTTTCTCACTTCAAATCTCCTTTTCTAGTTTGAGAAAAACCCAAGCAGAAGCCGGGTCGATCGGCTACAAATCATAAAATTCTGGGGTAAACCTTAGTGAGTCTGATGAGAGGATTCATATCAGTCCCACCTTCGGTCCCTTACAGGGTACAGTGTTTCATCATGTGTCACTAAACTAACACACACACGTATCTGTTATGCATGTTGTAAAAATAATAGCGGTACAAAAATAGTAAAAAGTACATACATTTCAAAATAATGCAGGTGCGTTGCACTACGATAACACGGCCATCTTCTGGAATAGCTCCTGAAAGACCTGCCTGGGGCCCTTCTTGAGGGGCTGCCCTGTTGTCAGAAATACCTCCTCAGTCGTTTGCTTGCTCCGTTTTTGTTTGTTTCAACGTCACTTTGCTCATGAGGAGACACTGCGCCCCGAACATCTCTCTCTATTGATGAAGACCTTCCCGTGTTTCGGGGTCCACGTTTGCAAACCTGTTGAGGAGCACCAGCTGCTGCTAAGCCCTTCAGGGAGGATTTCCAAGAGGAGGAGTTCTTTTTCTTCTCCTGCAGTTTCCTGTCCTCTCGCCTCTTCTTCAGCGATGTGCTCTCGTTCCGGCCCTGACAGCCCCTCGGGGACCAGCTGTAGGAGCCCCTCACTGTGACCTGTGAGGTCACAAGGGCTACGGCGGCAGCAGGTAATAGACATGGTTCAGCTCCATTATAATCTAAGGGACCGTCATAGATGCAGCCTGTCATTGACTAAAATGTCATCGTGTGCAGAATATAACTGCGTACGACTGGCCTGAGCGCTTCAGAAAGCCTAGGACTTCGACTCCGGTCCCTTGCTGGCTCAGTATCAGTAACGACCCCACCATCGAAACCAGGAAAGGACAGCTAAGTTCTCCAGCATTACCTCAGGGGGTGTTTCCAACCCCATGCTGAACTATGGCACTAGCTACCCATACAATCTAGGGGATTTGGCGTTTTTAATGAGTAGAATATGGCACCTAGCGATGTAGCTAAAGCGAAGTATCTATAGGCAGGGGAAGACCTATTGGCATGCTAAACATTAGGCATCTTTCCTCTGGCCAATTTTTTATTTTAGGGTTGCCATGGGAATAAGGCTAGAGAAGCTATTTTAAGGTTTACAAAAACTACGTGCAGGCTTGCCTCTCCGAGACGGATTTGTGCTGAGCATTGCTCGATCCCCACGGTTGTTACCTGGAGTGCAGGCAAAAACATACCCCGAGCTTGGTCAAGTCCAGTCCTGTGTGTCTGCTCTGCGTTTCCCGGGGCGCAGAGTCACCCAGGTTGGGGACTGGCTGCCTGCTGGTTCCGGCAAGACCTGGGATGCTGGCTTCATGCCTTCTAGGAAATTAGATTCATTCCAAATAGCAATGTTAGGAACGAAAAGGGAAGAATGGGTACGATTTTACCTTCCTTCTTTGTCAATAAAAATTACTTCAGGAAAATAGATGGATAAAAGTTGTACAAATGAAGACTGAGACGTGAAGGAAATGACCTTCACACCCTAGAAACAGCGGAATACAGGCATGAAAATGATGAAAATAAGGCTGTACATGAAACTAGAAACCTGTTCCAACTTGGGAATGACACAATAGCAAGTGACAAAAACCTAAGTCTCTGGTGACCTATGCTGGACCAGGCCTGGACCCCTGACCTCTGAGTTTTTCATTGAGAGACTTAAACCTTATCAGTTTAAGCTTCTGTTTGACCTTTTGTTTACTTGTTCGCCCGTGGCCAAATCTACTTCTGATTAGCGCAGAATTTCATGCACGCACAAAGGTTATTCTACATGACTGTATTCTACATAAAGATACTGCACTTAATAATAAAAATTAGCAGCGTTAACTCAGTACAGGTCAAGGATTGAAATATTGTAAGTTGACAAAATGACCATCTTCACTGCAGAGTGAAGCTTTCGTCGGTGGCTCCGTGGTGCTGTGGCCTGAGGACAGGCTGCTTCTACTCCGTTCTGGCAAAACCCTAGCACTGGTGGGTTTACCCACAGAGGTGGAGGGGACTCGTCTGTTGAGGGCGCTGTTCTGCGGTCTGAGGTCTGCTGTTTCAGGGCTGCCCACGCCCCCGATGAAAACAGCACTTGCTGTTGCCTTACGAACAAACGAACTTTCCTGATGGACACATACTTATTTTTGATTGACATATTTATGATGATGTAATCTCTGAACACAGCTGCCAAGTAATGAGTTAAATATTTCCCTTCTCTGCTTTTACTTTGCACAGAGTGAAAATAATTGGTCCTGTCTACTTATTCCTATATGCCGATGCAAAGGACCTCATGAATGTGTTTTTATTGAATAAAAAAATTAACTTAGCTTTATCTTCAGAGATCCTGTCTACAGAGAACTCTTTACCAAACCTTATCTGTCCAAGTAGATCAAAGTCGAGCATTAGAAAGGATGAGCCGTGCATTTTTCCCTAATGATGCACAGACACCCATGTATTCTCAGCTGTCGAAGTGTTTACAGCGTGTCCCACTTTAAAAGCGCAGCTATGTTGTTAAGGTCATGATAAAATAAATTTAATTGGTTTAATGGCCCACTTGTTCCCGTATCCGTTAATGTAGGCGCTGAACAAGTCTTTTTCTGTGTCATTTGAATTTAATTTTAAGATTCCATTTCCATAAAGGCTGGCCATTCTGCCCTTGGTCAAGCTCTCCAGCCAAAAGGTTGGCTGCTTCATTTCCATTAATAACACGAGCGTGCCTCTCCACTTTAACCGGATTACCTTAAGGGCAAAAAGTGAATATAGATGTGAACCCTAGTTTTTCAAGTTGCTGGGTCTGCAACTCGGAAAGATTGCTTGCTCAACAAAATATGAGTATTTTAGTGTTGTTTCCCTTTTACATGAATGTTTTCATTGTTTTAAATTATCGAAAATAAGGAAAATGTACAATTAGTAGTGATTCTCCAATCTGAGCTCTAATCAAATTATTTCATCAAGCACAATCTAAGCTCAGAATAATCAACATGAGTTGCGTTCCAAGTGTGTTTTTATTTTGTTTTTATGTTCATATGCAGTATATATGTACATTTTATGTTTATCAGTAAGAGCTATGTTGAGTTGCATCTTGTCACAATAAAATCTAATTTATAGAAAACCTTAAAAATGCTAGGTCAGGAGTTTCCCCACAGAGGATAATTTCATAAAATGAATAGTTAATTGTTTCTGTCTCACGAATAGATTGTCTTATGCCACTAGCCTGCTTGTAAGTACTTATGGTAAGTGCTACTTTTAACTGAATAAGAAGTGCATTATTTATATTATATTTATAATACTCTCCTTTCACCCATCACACTTCTTACGGCCCTCAGCTGAGGTCAGTGAACTGGCCCCTGGCCATGCGGTCCCTTCTCGGGGGTTCCAGGGTGAGGACCGTGTCCGTGTAATTGGGAGCTGAGCTGGGTTTACACTGTGTCTCAGGGCAATTACCTAGTTCAGCGCGCGGTGCCCGGTCTTCTGACGGTTAGCTGTCCTTGTGTTCGGGGTGGGCGCTGGCCTGTGAAGGCTTTCTTTCGTTTCCGCTGGAGTTCTCCTTCCAGGTCCAGCAGCCCCTCGGGGACTGCCTCTAGGAGCTCCGCGTGTGGTTCACCCCTGCTGCTCACTTTTCAGCCGCTCTTGCTCACCTGCCCTTCGGGCGGGCTCTCTCTCGCTGCTGTGCACCGGCCCTTCCTGGGTAGGTGAGTGTTGTTACTTGGTACAAAGCTTGTGGTGGGGACAGGGGTATTCTCTGTTGTCATCATACAGCTAAGGTCTTAGGTGGAGTCTAGTGACAACTTATGACTGCTTGGTCTCGGGCCTGAGATTCCTGCTCCTCATCAGGGACAAAAGACTCCCTGCTGGGTTTCGCTGTAGAACCGTTTACCCAAAATCCTTTGCTCTTCCTTTCCCAGGAGAGGCATTGCACCCCCTTTCTTTCTCCAAGCTTCAAAAGAAAGGGGGCTTGATCCAGGATGGCAGAGGGTTGCCGACCCGTCCTGCAGAAGTAGACAAGCTTTGTCTGTACTCAGCCCCTGGGATCAATGAATACATTTTCTTTTCTCCTGGTTCTGAAAGAGAATCTTCACGGCTTAAGATTTTTACTTCTTAGGAGACAAGGCCACAGGTATATACTGGGGCTTTGTTCCGGAAGTCTGGCACCCACCAGCCCCTCCTTGAGCATTTGTGCCATGGGGGCAGCCCTCTGTGGGCCTCCGCACCCCCCATGAGCATGCAGTGGCAAGCTGCGGGGAAGAGCCCTGTGAGCGTCTGGGACCCTGGCCGTGTATTTGGAAGCCCAGGTTTTGCAAACTCACGTGACAGCTCAACCTTGACTTCACCACCTCGTTGTGATTTCGGCTGCTTTTCTTCTAATTCGCTTCAACCACTGCCTGCCGTGCTTTGGCAAAATGGAGACATGAAGTCGGGGTGTTTGTCCCATGACATCAGCTCTCTGATGGGCTCAGTTAAGTTTTGATTTGGTAGGTTAGGTGTTTGCTTGTTCTTTTCTCTCAGGTTGGATGCGACATTATTTACAGGGTTCTCTGCATCACATGAAAGGGAACTGCCCCCCTGCAAAAAAAAAACCCTTAGAATTATCTTCTGGAGGGCAGGCCCTTTGTAGTGCAGGCTTCCCCCCTCTCGGTGAGTGTTCTAAGAACCCACCTAGATCAGTTTGCCAGCTGGCGTTGTTGTGAGAGGCTGCGTTCAGCTTCAGTGAATTTTTTTTAAGATGTTCAACACATTTACCTATTTCACAATGGGTGATTTATGAGTGCACCTGCCCACACCGCACTGAGTGTTCGGCAGTTTTTGACCCAAAACAACGTGACCCCCCCATGCCCCACCCTCCCTATTCACCCAGTCTCACCCCGATCTCATCCCCTTTTTGTTTCCTGGATAAAAAATACCCTCAAAGGGAAACATTTTGCCGATGTGGAAGAAGCGGAACAAAATATATCAGAAGCGTCGAAAGGCATTATTTTATTGTGATGTCACTTCACGTGGTTTTCTTCATGCTTCTATTTGGAGTAGGTTGCGCTTGTTGAATCTGTCGGTGCCACAGGCAGAACAGTGGGCTCCCAAAGGTGTCCAAGTCCAAGTCTGTAGAAGTTAGTGATACATTGTGTTACATGGAAAAGGGAATTAATGGTGGCGGTGGAGGTATGTTGCTAATATCTGCCCTTAAAATAGGAAGACATTGCAGATCGCCCAGGAGGACCTAATGTGAGGTTTGAATTATTGAGTACAAAGTGTGTACAGGACTTGAGAATTCCCTCAGATTTCATGTGAAGCAGTAGCTTTTTATTTTCTTAAATGGCATTTACTATAAAGCATAGCATAGGGAATATAGTTAATGATGTTGTAATAACTATCTGTGGCACTGGACTCACTGGGATAATAATTTCAAAAGATAGGCAAGCATGCAGTTGTTACTTTGTATACCTGAAACTAACATAACATTGTATAAAACTAAAAACAATTCTATTGACTGAGCAATCATAATTTAGTTCTATGGCGGTCTAAAATACAGTGTTATAGTTGACTCTTTTATTAGGTTAATGCAGACCTTAAAACTATTATTTTCTTCAATTCATAAGAAATATGTCCCATAACTGCATTGTCAAGTCATATGGTAAAAATGAATGTTTCCAATTGAGTGAGCACTGTGTTATGAGAAGTATGATTTCCTGGGAAAATGATAACAGTGATAAGTGTGCCTTGCTACAGAATAGGAAGGCCAGGATTTAGATGCTTTTTTCTGCAGCCAACAAGATGAAAAGTGGAATTAGGTCAGAGCAGAGACTGTTTCTAGTTAAGTTTAAACATATGCAGTTCTCAACTCCAAGTAGCTAACAAAGTCGGTTTCTTAGAGCAGCAGCTCGAGAGGAATGTTTTCCTAGGGCCTGCATTTAGTTCTTTCTTTTCTCTGACAGATACGTGCTGCATAACACTGTTAATTATCGGACAAATGTATGCTGAGTACTTACGGCTGCGGCCGGCAAGCAGTGCCACAGGCAGTGGGTAGATACACTGCTAATGGCAATGCACTTCAAGGTTCCGGACCCCAGAGTGTGCCACTTAGCGCAAAATATACAAATAAACATAAAAAGATCAGGTTACAAGTGCAAGGATGCTCAATGAAACAACTTAACGGGCAGGGAGTGCCAGAGGAGCAAATTGCTGTTTACATCAGCGGCTGAGGACAAGATTTTCTAAGTGACTATATTGGTCACAGGGCTGGAAGACGAACAGGAATGTGTGTTAAGGAAATATTTAGGATAGAGTATCCCCAAAGAAGTAACAGAAAGTGTGGATAGGCTACAGTATCCTAGATGAAGGGGTCAAGCCTTGGCAACTTGAGGGGGGAAGGTGAGCAGGTGTTACGTTTGCACGTCTGGGAGTGCCACGTGGAAAGGGCTGCTTCTGTGACGCCATCCCGAAATTCAGACTTTGGTCCCGATGTGTGAAATAAGGTGGTCTAGTAATTAAGCTGCCGGATGAGGCCGTTCGATGCTACACCACCAAGTACTGCCCTGGATGTATCCAAATATCAGTGCACATTTGCAAAAATCTCGGCCCGGGACCTTCACAGCAGAGCGAGATGCCCTTCCCAGAGAATGATCCCACCGCCGGGTACGGTAAATCCCAGCGTGTTTTTAAGTATCACATGGATACATATTCGAATTGAGCTTTGTACACCTCTGTACAAGTACCTGCTCTCCTGCAAGGGTGACACTCCGGTCTCTCTAACCCTCAGAGTGCCTCTAAGGGCTCGTGTTCAGAATACAAATGAAAATTCCTCATGACGATGCGGAGGGTTTTCTCTCTGACTGTACGTATCAAGTTCACACCAGTCCGGCACAACCTGAACAGAACAGAGGTAATTGCCTCGGCAGTGAGTAAGGAGCTAACTAAATTCCCTGTGATCGGAGGGTTTCCGCGGGACTTCAAACTTTGTGAAGCAGAGACTTGCCGTATTTTTTTTCTAGCAAAACGTTTTGATGCCAATTTCTAGTCTTTTTATAAATCTAGATTAAGGTTTGGATTTGCAATTTATGTTTCTATATTTAGTATGCAGCACGCTTAGTAAATTAAAATAAACATTAAACAATAAATTATCCTATGTCTAATTTCCTAAATATTATTAAATTATCTTAAATAAATTATTTCCTTTCAACACATAACACTCCATAGCATGTAATGGTAATAATTTGGATATTTTCTAATATTAAAATGCCTGGATTCTATCTCCTGCTTAACATCAGTTGCTGCTAAATCCATCCCAACGTCTGAATATTGAAAACAGTGGGCGACCAAATTGCAAGAAGGTCGATCTAGGTGTGAGGCCCGCGGTGCTTCCCACGGGAACCCTCTGCAGTGTCTCTCCCCTGGTCGCTGCTCTCTCGGTAGATGTTTTCTTACTCATTTTGGGTCTTGAGGTCTGTTCTCTAAAATCTCTATCTGTTGCTGGATAATCAACTGTGGGCAATTACGACTTCCCAGCCTTTTCTTGCCTAGACTGCGTTTCAGAGAGGGTCCGGCAGTTGGCTTTCCGAGGACCACCCTTTCATGTGACGTCTCTCCACGTTTGGTGATGTCAGCCTGACGCTGTGCAAAGCAAGATCTGCTGATTCCCATGATCTGTTCCTACGAAGGCTTTCTTCCTATTGTTTTTTTTTTTTTTTTTTGAATACTGCTGAATAATTTACTGAGAGGCTTGGAAACTGGAATATCCTATTAGCCCAATGCAGATTTCAAGGCAGATTTATAAACCCTAAGTTCACCTTCCACTGAGCAAGGCTGATGCTGCCCGCCTCACTCTTTCAATGAATGTATGTATGGATGTATGTACCTATCTATCAATCTATCATCTATCTATCCAAATTGAGACCTCCCTTGGTTAAAATCACTAACACAACATTCTAAGGTAGTTAAGTACTTATGTTTTCTGTTTTTGAAAAAAGTTTTGAAGCATAACTGCAGAGGGAAGAGATCACAGTGGAATGAAATTAATTCATGTTTCCAGGAGGCCTGAGAACTATTTTAATGGATTACTCATTTAATTCAAACAACGTTACAATCATCCTAAGTTAGCTAGCGTCCAACTGAGCAGAAAGCCGTTCATACTCTTAGAACACCAAAGGGGGCTTGTTAAAAAACCCTCAGAAGAGAGAGACTTCCCATTTTTTTTTTAAGTGGAGACAACCACAATGACCCCTTCAAAGACACAGCTTTAACATCCAGTGGACACTTGGAGGACAAGATTCACCAGAAAAGGAAACAAGAACTTCCCCTGAGAGCAAACGGCGGCAGAGAAGCCGTTCTCCAGCGCGCTCGCCTCGGCGCACGGATGTCGGAGGTGCAGGCAGCTGGCACGCCGACCTCAGCCCGCGGCGGCAGCCTTCTCGGCGGAGACGATGAAAGCATTTGGGCTGCCAACGTGTCTTCTTACATAGAAACGTCCTGCCCGGCCTGGGACATTTAGCGTGTGCCCCAGCCACCTCCCCAGCGATGCGCTGCAGCTCCCTCCGTTGCCCGTCTCCGGCCTATTTTATGCTTATTTACCTTTATGTGCTTACCGTGTCGCTTCTAAATAACAGTCTATTCGGTTGCGCTATTTTGAATACGTATTTTATTTCTTTCCACCTCTAGCACCCCCTGTCCCTAGCTCACACTTAATACGTTCTCTTCTTAGTTTTTAATGTTTGGATTGGCAAAGATATTTATACTATTTTCCATTATTCTCTTTTAACAATCTGCAGGTGCGTGGTTGTCTTTTTAAGTCTGTAAATTTTTTTGCTGGACTTTGTGTCCACGACGCTGTTTTTAACTGAAACAGAAAAGTGTGTTGTCCCACTGTGAAACACAGGGCGGTGTTTCGTGATTTCTAGATCCTAAGAAAGCGGCTTTTTTTTTTTTTTTTTTTTAAATGGTTAAGCCAGAACAAAGTGTTCGTAAGTATTAAGGTACATAAGTATTTTGAAACAACCGTATTTAATAGAATTTTCTCTTTACTGACCCAGGCAGCTTTAGAGAGCTTTTTATTCCTCTCTCTCCCCGCCCACCCGCGCCCCTCCCCTCGTAAAAGCCCGTCTTGACTTAACTGGGACGGACCTCTGACACAGCCCACTGGTGACAGCGATAGCGTGGCAGTGGGCCGAACTGCACATCAGAGAAGCTAGACGCGTTTTTCAACCGGGAAGCAAGCTGTTCCCTGTTGGTATTTATACTAACGATGAGCAACTTGAACGAGGCACTAAAGTGAAGGGCAAATCTCTGTTTCAAGTTTCTCTGATTTTGTCCTGATTTTTAAATCAGAGTCTGTCTTCCAATTTTATGTCATCCTTCATGTTTGTCCTACTTCACCTGTTTGTCTCAGCTTCTGGTCGCTGTTTATCTATTTGTTTATTTAAATCTGTTGGGGTGGCAGTGGCTAAGGAGGTTGTCTAGGGTTTCCAGTGTACAATTCTAGGATATGTTATCTGTGGGTCACACTGTGCACCCACCACCCAAAGCCCAGTCTTTCTCTGTCACCAGATACGTGACCCTCTTTTCCCTCTGCTGCCCCATCCGCCTTCCTTCTGGTCACCACCGCGCTGTCGTCTGGGTCCGGCTTTTGTTTGCTTGTTGTCCTTGTGTGCTCATTTGCCGCGTTCAGTTTTACGTCCCACGGGAGAGTGAAAAATCATACCGTTCTTGACTTGCTCTCTCTGACTGACTTCGCTTGGCCTGATATTCTCGGGGTGCATCCGTGTTGTCGCAAAGGGCAGCGTTTCATCTTTCTGCGGCTGAGCGGTGTTCCACTGTATGTCCGCGCCCTGTCGTCTTTGCTCCATCATCTGCCGGAGGGCGCCTCGGCCGTTCCCATTGGCTGCCGGGAGTAACGCTGCAATAAACAGAGGGGTGGTGAGTCTTTGCCAATAAATGCTTCCAAGTGTTTAGAACGATGACCCGACCAGAGTGCGGAGGTGCAGATAAGCTGTGATCGGAGCAGTGGGAGAAGCAGGCTCAGCATCAGCACTGTTACTTCGTAACCAGAAATCAGAACACGCTGTAGTCGATGCTCACCAAAAGGCAGTTCAGGACATTTGAACAATAATCTCTGTGGTGTTGCAGCAGCACAGGGTGGGGGGTGGGGGAAGGGCTCTTTCCCACAATGAGGTAAATCCTTTCAAAGGAAGGCAGGACTGAGCACTGAAGACAAGTCCTCTCTTTAAAAAGTGCATTGCGTGAGGAGCGTAAGTGGATTCATGGGACTTCTTTCGAGCTGTTATTAACATGCTTGAGGTTCATGAAGCTTTCAAGGCGCTGTTAAAAGGCTGCTGCAGGGGCTCACTTAATTCAGAGCGAAGGTGTAGAGGGACCACTCAGTCATCCAGCGAGGTGAAACTGGACTATTCAGCCTGGATGTTCTGCTAAAAAAAAAAAAAAAGGACACCTCCAAGGAAAAGACAGTATTTAAATTTTGAGACTGATCCTGTCATACTCTGTTACTTCTGGGATAACCAATTCTAGGCAACAAATTCTAGGGAACAAGACTGTCCCTGGAACAAATAACCCTCATCCTTCTAAAGTTGTGATGTGCGGGAAATACGCCATAGTGTATGTCCTCTTAAATGCGATTCATTGAATCAAAATGTGGATGTGAAAGATGGGTTAGCCAACGAGTACTGCACTTTTTGGTCTATAAACAGAGAAGCTTAGCAAATAGGGGTGCATGGCTAAAAGATGAATAGTGTTACACTGAATTGAAAGATGAGGATGGGGGATGAACGCAAAGGAAAGCTGGACTTTCACACAGTGAAGGCCTGGGGCGGTGGGGGGGGGTTACAAGGAAGCTGGGTGCACAATGGGGCCACGGCACGGCGTCCTGCGGACAAGGAGGGGGTGTGATGGAGACAGGTTTTATCCCGAGTTTTCAAACTCTCATCCCCCCCCCCCCCCCCGCCACCAGCCACCAGATTCTCTCAGGTCGCTGAAGCCCTGCCAAGCAAAAGTGAACACATCTTCCAACCAGGAACTGTGGCGTTGGCCTTAAATGTTACTTTCTAATAATCCACAAAGGATGCCGTGATTCTGTGACCCAAACCCTGGATCCGGCCGTCCAACCACCTTAATACGGAATCGATTTCAGGAATGGTGGCTCTGTTTCCAGTCTGAAGGTCTTCCAACACATTCAAACAAAAAACAACCGTGAAACAAAGGGCATTTCCTTCAGCATAACGAGATATTATTTGTCCACCTGACATCCTTCAGGGAGTCCGTATGCTCTCAGGGATGAGTCCAGACTGCTCACCGCTATTTTCGACATCCTTCCTGATTCTGCCTCGACCTGTCGTCTCCGCAGCTTAATTCTTAGCGAGTGTGCTGGTTGAATTTTACTCTCTGACGGAGTATCGATCTCCTTATGGGTCAGTAAAGGAGCCTGCTTGGCCGACTTCCTGGTACAGTCTTCACATTCTTCCCCCCCCACCAAACTAGACTAGCTTCCATGCCGGCGTGGGGGGCTGTGTGTGGATTTTAGAATTTATTAGAGAATGCAAGTATTTGGAGCACTTATACCGGCTTTCAATTTCTAGGTCTTCGGGTTTTCCATTTGCTGGATATAGCACCAGCCTATGTCTGATTGTGAAGATTAAACTAGATTAACGTAGGTAATGAAGCATTGTATCTAGCACAAAGCTAGCCCTCAAGAAAGCATTTGCTAGTAGTAGTAACTGTGTTCATACTAATTGGCTTGCGTGAAATGTGCTCACATTTATCGGAGTGCAAAGCAGAGTTAGACCTTAACATTGCATTGCACGTTGATGTGGGCTGTTGGGTTTATTAGAGAAGTTGAGGGGAAATATGCAGTTCAACTGAACTCTTAAAAATAACTGATACAGTTGCCGAGTGCCCTATTCTTGTTTCACTATCTGTAGTTAATACAATAATATAACAGTTTTTAATTAAAAAAAAAACAAAACTCTGTCACGTTGTCAATCACTTGTTACTAATGCAGATTCCAAGGATGATACAACAAACAGGAAGATAAACTCCACTGAGGGATGACTTATTTGTAACTTTTCAGGTCATTGTCATCAGATTAGGGCAGGAAATAGAAAGACCACCTATTGGACAGAAAAATAAGGTAGCTTTTTTCTAAATCCATGAAAGATGTTCATTTTCACGCTGTCCTCTTTGGAAAATCAGAATGTTTGTACAGTGGATTTCTCCTGTGTTGCCTGTCCCAGGCAAACCGCACTCATTATAAACAACAGGCATGGCTTTCCGGGAGCAGGTCCGTGGTGGGTCCAGACAACGCAGGGCACGCGGACTCAGCTGCTGCCCAATAGCTGTCATTACTGAGTGATGACTGAGTGGTTCATGGTGTGACTGCCACCAGCCATCAGAAGACACTCAAGCCCTGTTCCCTTAGACAGAAACTAAAAAGTTATTTATTTTCTTTAAGGAATCCACATCAGTTTCACCACAGTGAATGTTACAAACATGGGGAGGGAAGATTTTGTTTTCTAATTCTGTGCAGTTGTTATTAATTCTGCAAATATGGGTGACTCTGATGGAAGAAAATTTAGTCTCCAATACTGAAGATAATTAACATGCACTCGCCATATATACATGCATACAGATGGGGGGGGGAGAGAATGATGCTAAGTTATAACACCAGTTTACTGACAGATAGTTTTGTCCTGCATTTATTTTGTTACATAAAGTAACGAATTTAAAGATACACAAGTCAAATGAATGAATAATTATAAAATTTTACAATGGTTAAGGTAGTACTGAGAACAAGCAAACGTAGGATATCTAAAATACAAATAACTGTAATATTCATGTTTTAAATCAGTTATTTTCAATAGAAGGCATCACTGTACCCAGAAAGAATTTAGACATTTCTGAGGGAAATTTAGTTGAAAAATGATTATTGTAAACCACTGGCATTCAGTGGGCCAAAGGCCCAGTTACTAGACCCCCTACAATACGGAAAACCATAGTGCACAAGGAAGATTTTACCCACCTGACTTAACAGTGTAATCCACTACCAAAATAGAGCACACACCAGGGCAAAAAAACAGGACCTTAAAATTAAAAGGATTGAAATTATGCAATCTATGTTCTCAGGAAAAAAAGAGAATTAAATAGGAAATAAATAGCAGAAGGATATCTGATGAACTTAAGACTATTTTCAAAGCAAGAAACATTCTACTGAAATGTCTGCAAATAAAATAGGGTTCCCAGGGGAAAATTAAAAAAAAAAATTGATCTAATTGAAAATAAGAAGTACAACAGGTTAAATCTGAAGAATATAGTTAAGATGGGAGAAAAATTTGTAGTATTATATGCTTATAGTTAAAAAAGAATAAACACCTCAATTCAAGAAATTAGGAAATTATCAAGAAATACTAAAGATAAGATTAGAAAATAAAATGAAGAATGAAAACTGTACAGAAAATACATGAAAGCCAAGACTCCTCCTTTGACAAGGAAAAATCAGTAGAATTGGTTAAATCTCTAGGAATTTTGACTAGTAAGTAAAGGTGAGACATCAGGAATCATCTGCATCAAGACTGAAGGAGGGAATAACCCTGCAGACGCCAAAGACATTAAATGGCTGATGAAAGAGTATTGCAGAGAATTCTATGGACAAGTTTTGACAACTTAGGTGAAATGGGTCAATTCCTTGAAAGACTCAACTACCAAAGTCTACCCCCCAAAAAACATCTGAGTACTACTATAATTTGTAACTAAATCCTTTCCGAAAATGACAGTGGAAATGGCAGGCCTAGGTGGTTTCCCTGGTGAATTACACTCAGCATTTCAGGAAGAAGTATTTCATTAAAAATGTCTTTCAGAAAATTTAAGGAGAAGCAACTCTTCTCACTTTATGAGTCCAGCGTATCCTGACATACGGACAGAGCTAATTTTTTAAAGACCAGTCTTACTACACTGGATGTAAACATCCTCAAGAAAACTCTAGCATTTGAAGTGATACAGAAAGACAATAATACATTACAATCAAGAGGGTTCAGCCTTTGAAAGTCACCCTATGCCGTCCATCATACCAACAGAGAAAATAAAACATACGTGATTGCAGCAATAGGAAAAACGTGCAGAGCAAGAGCAGCAGTTGAGGGAAGGGTTGGGCAGAACTCAGCATCCATGAGTGATTTTAAGGAAAGGAATTCTCGTCGAACTTGGATTCGAAGGGAACTTTTTCAGTTGGAGAAGGAAAAGCTGCACATCTCTCTCTCTCTCTCTCTCTCTCTCTCTCTCTCTCTCTCTCTCTGTCTCTGTCTCTGTCTCTGTCTCTCTCTCTCTCAGGATGGATGGACAGACAGACAGATAGATAGATATGGCCAACACCATCCGTAGCTCTGGAAGGTGACGTCCTTCTCCCACAAAGCACATCCAGGCACGGACATCGTCTTCACTGCCATTCCTCAGGAAGAACGTGAAGACGGCTTCAAGACTACAAAGGTAGCGCTTGTGGAAAAGAAATACTTCTGTAGTCTACAGGCAAATATCAACGTTTGAATCATAGTCCCGGTATATATTCGACCTAAATCTCATTTTCTTCCTCATTAAAAAGAGAGTAATTAGTCCATAGGATTGTTAAAAGAGAAAGAATGTTCCGTGCCTTGTAATAATGTGATATAAAAAAGAAAAATGAAGTTCCTTTCATGTGAAAATTCTATTATAAGATCTCCCAAATTCAATGCAAAATTATGTTTTGTCCACTGGCAAAGTCTTAATAGAAAAGAAAATTATAAGTTTTTTAGTAAATATTGATTGTTCTGACTCTGTTCTTAATTAAAATGAAGGAGAATTCAGTTGTTTATGGTGGTACAGCAAGAACTATGTTAACTAAGAGAAAGAAAAATATCTGTATTTCATTTCAAATTAGAGATTGAGGGAAAAATTATCTTGTGGTATGTCAGGAGTTTTAGCACTCTGTTTTATTCATCTGGGAGGTACAAAGTCCTGAAATACGGTAGTAATATGAGTGTATTTGTGCTATTTGTTTTGTTTTTCAGAATTGGACAAACAAGTCAACATTCTGAGGAGAAAAAATCATCAGTCACTTAAAGTTTAAACATGTAAACAAAAATGATTTCCATTAACAAATGAAGGTTGTTTGTTCCTAAAACTTGGTCTTGGGAAATGACATTCTGTCATCGAAATAACATATTCAGGAGTTCTCACTGTTGTGTGTTCTGAAGTAATGTAATTAGAATCTCAGGGGTTAATTGATTAAAAACATGTTACATCATCCATCATGTCTACATTGACCAGTTTTTACCAGGAAACGTCAGAGGCTGCTTTACTGAGTCAGAAATCACAGCCTCCGCCCTCTTCCATGTATTGCTTTATGTTCAATATGACTTCAAAACATGGTCTTTTTTTTAAAAAAATGCCACATGTTTTTACCTAGAACACAGGAAAAAATGAGACAGCATCGGGGAGGACCCACGACATTTAGGAACAGATACCCGACCTAGACAGTTATATCTTTTTCTTCCATAGGCCGTACTGGGAAAAGGTTATAAACCTGCTCACCATCCATCTAAACTTAGTGCAGTCAGCCTGGAATTATTTATTACATATGGTTTTCTTCCTTATGGTTTTCCATTTTTATACTACAATGTGTGTGATTTTATTTCCTGTGGTTTTAAAAATATTATGCAAATTTTTGGAGCGCCGTGATAACTCAAATGTAAGAACTTACAAAAGGGCCATTTCTAATTTGGTCAAACTCTTGAACACTGTTAACTGAGATAAACATTTTAATTATATAGAATAATTGAAAAGGTATATGCTCACTTTAAATGATCACCAAAATAAAGCTTTAAGCTCAGAGATTCACAAAAGTGTTCACCTTAAAATACCATCCAATAATAGACACGTTTTGTTATGTTGGAAGCTCAAACTGGAACAGAGACACTTACTAAGAAATAAATAATATCGCAGGTGGTATATTATTATATTCCCAGATTGCATGATCAGTGTGTTAGAGAAAAGAAAATACAAATAATCTGTGAATAATTGCCTTTTCTAAGCATCCCAAACTCAGAGTTATTCAGGAAAATGCCAGTTGATTTCTGTAGAAACCGCAGCCCACAAGGCAGTGGGGGAGGGGGGGTGTCCGGGCTGACACGTCATTGTCTTCCTGCTGCCACCCGAGGGTCACAGACGTGAACACAGCTACTCCTGGGAGCAGGCCGGAAGGAAGGGGCTCACAATACTCGTTAGTTTTAGGAGGTGAAAATTGCGACCGTCCGAATAAATATACAGTGTTAATTATGTGTTTAAACACCGGCATGCTACATTTGACTGCTAGGGGAGAGGAGTGAGTTGACAGGAATAAAGTTTAACGTGCCTCTTACGCATTATTTATCCATAGCTTTATCACAAATGATGCCTCTACCAAAGAAGCGATGAACACTTCTAGGGTGAGAAAGAATAGGAATTTGAAAAACATGTTACTGAAATAATCTGGAAACACGGAAACATATCACACCAGCAGAAAAGAAAATTCATGGGTCTGTTGCACGGACATTGGCACTGACCGAGGTCTGAAGTAAGTCCAGCCCCTCGCACCTGGAGGTTTGGCTGGGGATAAAAATAAAGGCCCGCATATCGTGTGCCTAAATGCTTAAAATATACAAATCAAGCCATGAAAACATTACATAGGGCAGGGTCTCTCCTGTTATCTTGAGAATTATGTTTGGAAGGCTATATATGTACAATTCTTGGACTCACAGAGTTCTGTATCAAAATTGAAAACAGGCCGCCTGGGCATAGCTCTTCAACCGTAGATTCTTCATCCTCACGAAGCTGCAGGGGCAGAAAGAAACCCTTCAGTTGGCAGAATGCTGTCTAAAAGATTGGTGTTATTTAGCTTAATAATTTATTGGCGAACCGAGAGGGACAGAAAAATTGTGTTTCATGAGAGTTTGATACTGGGTTAAAAAGCAATGAGTTCTTTCCATGTGGGTAACTTGATTTATATTTTCATCACTAACCCTTATGAAAACTCCAGTATATTTTTGATGGCATATTATTAAATTTCCTTCACGCCTATTGTATGAAGAAACAATAAAGATGATTAATACCTCGAGAAACTGAGATCAAAGAGCAACCCCGAATTGATGTCCGTCAATCTCAATAAAAAGAGACTACGCAATATTAGGAGAGAAAGACATGAATTGCAGATCTGATTAGACTGTGGAAATGATGTCAAATGATGCCAAAGAGACTAGGGGACAGGTTTGACAACCCAACTCCAGTGTTAAGGAAAAGTGGGGGAATAGTTATGCTTAATTATACCCCTTGAAGTATTAGCGGACACTGTGTACCCGCTTGGAGACAGATGAGCACCCCCGTGAAGTCACTGTATATTAGTTATTGATTTGAGGATATCTCTAAGTTTTGGAAACCAGTTACTAACAATTTTTTAAGAAGTAGCATCTAGTTTATGGCTTCAGCAGAACTAAAGCGGAAGCGGAGCCACGCCTCCGAAGGTCCAAACTGACTAGCGAGAGGGCTAAGCAGGCATCTCTCCATCCCTCAGGGTGAATGCCATGCCCCTCTTATCAGCTCTCGTCTCAAGACCAAACACAATCTGTTTGGTGACAAAGGACACTGACGGCCATAGTTTACATGTTTGGGACTTCCATGTTTTTGCTACACGTGCTGCGCTGCTTCCTCTTCTGTAAAGTTGCTGAAAATTGTTGCTGGGCGAGGCCAGCATGAGCTTGATTGCCAATCTGGAGCCGAAGCACACCCCAGTGATATTTTAGCTGCTGCTGAAGACGAGAGAGAAACGCCCTTTTCTTGATAAAAGTGGCATCACCAATGCTTTTTATGACAAAAAAAAAAAAAGATACTGTCTATAAGCAAAGTATCAGAGTTAGCTCTCAGCCAAAAAATTATTTGAAAGAGATGGACTTTGTGCCCGCATCAGCAATATTTAATTTACTTCTTGCCTATTTTATTTTATTTTTGCAGAAAACCTGAACTAAAACATCAAATAAAAGACCACGTTCAATAGATACCATCAAATGAAGAACATCTGTAAGTAGTAATGAAGCTTTGTTACATCGTCTCATTGACAGCTGGTTTCTTTTTGTAACGTACGTAAAATAGTGATGCATCTCTTATTAAAGTTAATAAAACTTTAATATAATTATATATTGTATTTACAAGCACCATTTGAATACCTTGATCCTCGGAGAGTGTGGTGGTTAGAAATGAGTTGATTATCAGCTCTCCTAGAAAGACTTTGGTAAAAATATAACCCACTCTTGTGAATATGCTATGAGTCTCCAACAGTGCCCTGTTTAAATAACTGTAACTTTTCTGTTTCCTTCCAGTCTTGGCACAGTTCAGATTCACTCTATGGGACAGGTTAAATCAGTCAGGTTCACAAAGGACTGACTAACTTTGTACTCAAAGGACAATAGTTACTGGTGGAGTTTAAGTTGTTACATTGAAAAGATCAAAATCCATTTAAAGATGAATGTGAAGGACTTGAAGTGAGCACTACGTTAACATTTTCAGAGTTAATAGTGCAAATATCATGAATAATTATTTGAAATATATTCCAAATCATTAAGACCATGTTACCTTAAGATTCTAAATGATCTTCTTTTCACAAAGAAAATATTTAAGATTTTTTTATGGTAGGCTGCTGTTCTAAATGGAAATAAACAAGGAACACACTACAATTTCAGGCTCTTTCTGCTAGTTTATTAAATTAGTAAAACCATCTACAAGTTTTTAAAATCAAGCACATCTGTTTATTTATCCACATAGCATTCTGTTGATCTAAAAGAGGATGATTCTAGCTATTAATTTAGCTTTCCTATGACACACTAGTATATTTTGAAATATTATTTGTGGTGGCTCTGTGTTTTAAAGCCGTGACCATTCACCACCGCGCTACATTAATTTCCAAATGCGTTCATTCAAACCAAAGGGCATGCGTTATAACTCTCAGAATGCTTTAATTCTCTGTGCTGGGTAAGAACATAAAATACTTAGAACTAGAACATGTACAAAAATAACTCCAGAATGATCCAAGCATCCAAACTGCCCTTCCAATTCTTAAACCTTCCTTGCTATGGGATGATTGTGATATGCTCATTTATTTCATATTGATTGACTTCGATCACTTAGGATTAACCAGTAGTCAGCTGAAAAAATGACATAACTTTTGCGGTCCATGTGGAAAATCACGGGAAAACTATGTCAGCTCAACTTACCGCTGCCTGCAACCAGCAAGAATGTATTCATGTGACCCAGTAGGAACACTACAGTGGGAACAGAAGCTTGGGCGACAACTGCTAATTAGTTTTTAGCATTTCATCAAATTTACCTAGATTTTGCCATATGCTGAACCTGGGAGTTCAATCTGGAAGTAATGGGAATAATCATACTCATGTCTTCAGCATATCAATGTGATCTCTTTGAAAAAAATTTTTTTTTCCGTTTGTTTGGTAGCAGAATTCTAAATCTCAGTGCTTTCATTGGCTTCTACCTTCCATGAAACCCCTTTCCCTCCTCTGAATGATGAATTCCTTGAGTTGCTTCTATAACTTTTTTAGTAAAACCAGTACCCGCATCCATGCAGGAACAACCAAATGACTTTGGGGTGCACCTGCAGTCATTTTCCACGGCCCCACAATTCCTGGGCCCACTGACCTTCCAGTGCATTGTAGCTTCAACCAGAATGGGGCGCAGCAGCTGGGACGGACACTCGGGCCCTCCAAGGTCATTTGCACAGACAGCACAGCTGGTGGTGCCGGTCAGTGTTCTTGGGCTTCGTTCTTTCACAGTCAAGGTGCTCAGAAACAGGTCGCTCATTTTGCGTCGTGATTGTACCTTCTTTAGGCAGTTCCTGAGAAGTGCTCAGCCTCGGCCACTTCTTGCCTAATACTGACAGGGGACCTTGAAGTCCAGGAGCTGCGTGTTTCTAGTCCGGTGGGGGGTGGGGGCTGGGCACAGCAGGGACTGCCCCGGGCCCTGGGTGTGCTCTTCCCTCTCCTCCTTTCAGACTCGTCCTTCCCAGCTTTCCACCACGTGCGCAGCTGACCAGCAGACGGCACACTCCCTGTGGGAGGGGCAGCCTCTCAGATCTCGGGGTGCTCTCTCCACGCAGCTCTCGCCTCGTGGCTCCTGTGTTCTGCTAACTCTGCAGCTTCCGTCTCCCTGACCGCGAGCTCCTGTCCCCCGGGCTCAGGGGAACCGAATTTGACCTCCATTTGGACCCCTCTCCTCTAAGTTGAATCCTGGGGACTCTCAACAATAAGCAGGTGGCTGGAGGTCTAACTTCCTAAGTTTTCTTTTGCAGGGGCCTCTTTTCTATGTTGCCTGATGCCCAGCATTTAAATACCTTTTTCTATATGTTTTCCTGCTTTGTGTTTATTTCATGTTGAAAAGTATATCTCATTCCCATTAGTTCACCTCAGCCAGCGCAGAATTCTCAGTAGTAGCCATTTGGCTCTCGATCCCATCTCTTCAATGATACGTACCAATGAGAAAAAACAGAATTTTGAAAGCATAAGTGTGTGACCAATGTTTTGGAATAATTGCAAACTTACCAAACTAAAAGCTTTAGCAATAAATGCATCATTCACATATGCTACAAAGTATATAAATGCATATGTAATTTCTCTGCTAAGGCAAAATACACACATTTAAAAACATTTGGAATATTTTTTTTAAAAAATTAAAAATGGATATATCAATCTGTGAAATATCATTAATTGCACTTTAATTTCATGAATAGAAATGTTTCCGTTAACATTTTATTGCAGGTGTAGACCTTTCATTCCACCAGTTTTGTATGTTTCCTGATAGTGATTGTCCATTTTGAAAAGAGCATGATGTTAAGGGCTTTACATGGAATCTCCTGGGAGTGGGGGCTCCTGTGGGCGGAGGGCATAGTCTTTGGAAGTAAGGAGCTTGAAAGGCGGAAAAGCCAGAGGTGTGGAAACGTTCTCTCTGCAGGTTACTGTCATGAAAGGTGATGCCAATGTGGCCGGGGGGGGGGGAGAGAGAGAGAGAGAGACGGTAACCCTTGTGCTGTGGATTGCAGACACCCCCCCGAAGGAATGTGCATCCTTGTATCACGATGGACTTGGAGGGAACGAACTTCTAAAACCTTCCGTTTTCCCCCAGGGAGCGCGCATCTGGAGAAGCGTCTGCAGGTGACACCCACCCTTACCCAGGACTGCAAGAGTGAGTAGTATGTGACAAATATCATACAATTCATTCACGGCGTCGACTCTTGCCCGCCACAGGGGGTGGAAGTGGAGGAGAAAGCCTGATTTCAGAGAAAGCAAAAAAAAAAAAAAACCAAGGGACAGTTTAGTAAACTGGTGGATGTTATAGAGGGTCTTGCTTTTGATAACCTTTCAATTTCTCAGGGGACTGTGGATGAATTTCTACAGGTCCCAGAGTGGTGGGTGACAGTTTGACCAGAACACTGTGATCTCTGGGTTTAAGGGGTGATGGTCCGGAGGGGTTGCGTATGCTGGCGGGTAGGAAGAGCTCAATCGATGGAAAATCGGCTCTAAGCGATTCGTTTTGCGGACTGGGTTCTAAGCGGTTTGTATCGGTGGCCTGGGTGCAGCCAATGAATAAACGGGCAGTAGCATTGCAAACAGCCCTGAAAGGCACTAGAGAGAAAAAGGAAGCGCTCTATTCAGGCGAACAGTTTGTACAGCCTCCAGCAAGAACCGAGTGTGCTCCGGGGAGACAAAGGTAAGTGCATTTTTTTTTTTTTTACGCAGAAAGTTCCTGCACAGGTTGCTGATCAGGTGTGTTTTAGGTAAATGAGCTGTCCAAATTCCTGTGCTTCTGATAGGTCGGAATTGCTCCGTTCTGATTGTTTGTTATTACACTTTCTGATTGGCTGGTATGGCGTTTTCTGGTTGGTTGGTGCGACACTTCCTGATTGGTGGTTGTGGAGAAGTTCTGATTGGACAGGGCAGGTGGTCAGGCCGTTGATTGACAGATCAAACCGCTGACTGCCTCGTGATACTTGGCTCAGCGGGCATGAGCGAGCAGGTGGTGGTGTGGGAACCCGGGAGTTCAGAGGCCTTTCTTGGTGTGCAGAATAGGCGAGAATTCCTTGTCAGCAGATGACTGCTAGCCTCTCGGTACTTGGAGCATTTGGGCCCCCCATTGACCATGGGGAGTCCCTCTCAGCAGAAAAAAAATGCTTTCTTGGGTTCCCAGTAAGTGGATCTCTCTTTTTTGGGGGGTCCACAGTGCCCTCAAAAGAGCTTGGTGTCGGTGGGCTGCTGTCAGTGCTGTTGTTTGCTGAGACTGGGGGTGTCAGTAAACATGGGGGTGACCTGCCAGGCACACGGGGGGTGTCCTTGTTGGTAGATATCTCATACAAATTTAAAACCTAACATGAGAATGTCAAAACTTAACTTTTGTCACTCATTGCTTTTTCCCACTTTCCTTTTTTTTTTTTTACTTTAAAAATATTTACAAACTGTATCACATGTTTTCAGCCTACCAGAAGAATGCTATAGGTCTATAGTGGTGTTAACTTGAAAATGGGCTATCATAATTTGGTCACCAGGAAGTGGCCGGCAAATAGCAGGGAAATGGAGTTTAGTACCAACACCCTGCGAAGCCAGCTGATCTCCAACTACATAAAAGTCGTCAAGGATCTTGCGAACAACATACGTTCTAGAGCTCAGGCTCAGAGATCATCACCTCACTGTTACGAGATAGGATGGCGGAGTCACACGGATATCAGTGCCTCTAAGGAATTCTGAGACAGGTGTTCCGTGGACGAGATCTCGAGAACACCCCCATCACACGCACACGCAAAACCACTGGGAGGCGTAAAATAGGACACTGAGGCAGGGTGTGCCCCGCTCCAAAGTGAATTACGCTCTTGCTTGAGACGTTTTCCGAAAGCTTAGAGACCAGCCTGAGACATCAGTCAACTCCTAACACTGTGGCTCCGAGCATCAGCTCACTGTATTCTCTGTGTCTCGGTGCTGTCCTCTTACATAGCCCCCCGGAGATCCCTAGGGCCAATGTTCCCTCATTGTCTTTCCCATCAACTCAGAAAAAGGGAAAACCAGAAGGCAGCCAGTCAAGGAATTGAAAGGAATGTATAAAATAGAATGTATGAAAAATGTGTCCTTGGGTCGTATGGAAGAAAGCGTCACCATGGCCACGGTAAACATGGAATGGAGAAACCTCCCTCTCTCTCTCCCCCTCCCTCCCTCCCTCCAATGATTCCTATAAAACAGGAGGGGACCGACTTGGGCATTAGAGGCACATTTACATAGATCACTTACGGAGAAAACTGAAGGTCACATCAAGGTCAGGAGAAGCTGTTGAAGCCATGTTTGCATACGCCCCTCAAGGCTCCCAGCAGCCAATAAAGCTCTGGAGTCTACATATTTATTTGTGAGATGTTGCCGAAAGGAAGCATCCCGATTTGGGTTCGTTGTCCTTGTGAATATCCCGGCTTCATATTTCACGGGTCTTCCAAGCTATTTTCTGGATTGCGTGAAAAAGTAGACTTTGATATTGAGGATTAAAAAGAAATGAAATATTTTAATATTTTAGCAAAGATGAGGAATTACACTGCAGAGAATATTACTTTTTGAATAATTTTGACAGGGTTTAGACACCAGCATACCTTATGTGTTGTTTTGATGTATGGGATGTACAGATCGCAGACAAGCACAAGGAAATAGCTATCGGGAAATGCAAACCAAAGCCACAATGTCAATGAAACAAAACTTCCAAAAAGGGGGATCTCACTGTGCTTAGCAGAATATCCATAAAAGCATACATGGTCAGAAATGAAAAACCAGTGAGAACACCCAGGGACTCACTCATTCCGAATTTGCTGGTGGAACTATTAAAAAAAAAACAAATATTTTTGCAGTTTCTTTAGAAAAACTACACACAGCCCAGCGCATGGCCCAGCCGTCACCCATTAGGCAATTATCCCAAAGAAACAAAAACTTACAATCACTTGTTTTCACATGAATCCCATCCATGACTGGCCATGACAGTTTGTTTGTTTGTTTGTTTGTTTTAAGAATAGTCTCAAACTAGGAATAACTGAGAGGTCCTTCCCAGGGGTGGTGCCAAAACAACCCGACCATGGAACTCGAACTGCGCAGCAGTAAAGCAAAATGAGATGCTCACACACAAAACCACTGCCGTGGTCTCAGGGCATTGTGCTGAGTCGGGGAGGGAAACGCTCATCCCCCATGGCTCCATTTTAATCGTGCTCGTTCTTGGAATGATGAAACTGTGGCAATGGGTGGGGGTGAGACGGAAGTGGGGGGGCTATCAAAGGGAACCCGGAGGGGTCTGGGTTGTGATAGAGAAGTTCTGTATCTTCCTTATGCCAAGGTCAGTGCCAGGCGGTGATGGGGTACCAGGGTCTCGTTAAGACGTTTCCATCGGTGAAAACTAGTAAGAGGCGCATGGATCTGCGTTATTCCTTACAACCCGCATTTGAATTTACAACGACTTCAAAGGAAAACTTTAAAAACAATTAAAGACAGAACCTGCGTCTCTAACTTAGGGGAAAAATAGGGCAAAATATAAGCCTTTTCAGAGAAAATATTTACTAACTATTATTAACAAAAAGCAGCAGGGAAATATATATATTAGAGAAAGATCTTCAGGCCTGACTGAAATAACCCTGGATTCAGATTCTTAGAATTCATCCTGGTGGCAAAGGTCTCTGGCCCCCTTGTTCTTTGACGACACCGTATTCATATCCTGTCGTCTTTACTTTTTTGGTTTCACTTCTTTTTTCAATATCCAGGTTGATGCTTCTTATTCGTAATTAAAGCATTTTAGTCCCATGCGCAGTTTTTTCAGTGAATTTAAATATAAAGTTACCATAATGGTACTTATTCCATTCATTCCATTCATTCCATTTTTTCTTACTCCTTGCATGATACTTCCCTGCCTTCTTTAGGAAAAATTAAGTAATTTTTAAGATCATTCTTCCCTCTCAACTTCAATTTTCAAAGCATCTTTTCATAGTTATAGTAATGATTACACCGTGACTGACTGACTTTTAAAACACGCCATATCCAGGTGCTTTGCCCCTTCAGGATGCGGCAGGGAATTTGCCATATCTTAGAACCATTTAGACATTCTCCGCTGCTCTTCTGCTACTGTTATCAGACTTTGAATGCTGGGTATGGTGTAAAGTCCAACGTGCCCTGTTATTTTTCATAGGTCATTATTTTACAGTCTCCCTCCACCCATATTATGATCTTGTGTTGAGTTGCGCATTCCTCCGTGCACAACCAGGCTGAGTTCCGGACCCAGAGAGAGCCACCGCGTTGGAGGGCTGAACTGCGGAGAGGAGAAGGGGGATGGAGGACAGGAACGGATGGGCGAATGAGTGAAACTAATAGTAAAGACGTAATGAAAATAACCCCCCCAAAATTCTGTGCAGCCGGAGAGTGGAAAGGGGGAATAGCGATGGATGTACCTTTAGCAGAAAACCTAGCTAGGCTGAAGATGTTATCTAAGCAGCATAAATACATTATAGATGATGATAAATAAGATTTTCTCCACAGCTACGTTTATACGTTTGAGCGGATAATTTATTAGAAACCCAAATAGAGGCACCAAATATTGTGATTGAGGACACATAAAATAACTAAAAATAGGGCTTTATTGATTTAAATTACACAACCTGAGCCATCAGTTTTGAATTAATTTGATTTATATTTGAATTACAAAGGATTTCAGAAACCTGAATTACAATGACGGAAACTTGTTTACAAGTACTGAGGGAAGTTTTAAGCAAACATTTGTCTTTTAAAATCTATTTTATAAGGCACTTGCACTTTTTAAAAATTTAAAATCCCTTTTAGAATATTTTAGAAATTCTTGATAGAGATTGGAAGATTAAAAAATGTGTTTTAAAATCCGTTTTTTTTCATAAGCTTCATAAAGCGTTGTGTTTCACCAGAATTGTAATATACTGGAAAACCCCTGTGGAGTACAATAAAAAGATTGCTGTGGAGCTCATATGTCTTTTTTCTGACTAATGGAAAACAAATGAAATGATGAAAAAGTCACATTAGAGGCAGTCACACATCATCAATTGCCTTTCCTGGTGTGTCATTGTGTAAAATGACTTGATGTGCCCCAGGGGAGAATTCCATTAGAACACAGACCCTTCTCATTCGGAAGTTCAGCTCACTAAAACCGGAGAGGCGGAAGGGCGCGCTCACCCCCATCTCAACAGCTTGATGTCATAATAGAGGTGGACAGCCAGAGCTGGGCATCCCTGGAGTGGTGTGAAGAAGGGAAAAGTTCCTTGGGTAACAAGAGTAACAGCCTCCTTTCACCAGGCTGCCTAAAAACACCACCCATTAGCCTAAAACTCGTACAAGTGCTGTTGTGAGTGGGGGGTGGCAATATTTGGGCATATATCATAAAGATCTGAAATTTTCTCTTTCTATAAACTTACCGTGTGAGTGGCTATAAGTGATGGGCCCAGTACCCGTAACCGTGGCATGAAATTCTGTATTTGGCTGATTCTAACTGATTCTCTGACACACACACACACGCGCGCGTTAAAAATGGTCCGAGAATGGAAAAAATGTAAAGTCATTCTTACATTCATGCCAGACTCCTTACTGTGCATTTTTCAGGGTGCACACTCACAACCCATCCGACGTGATTCCCCTCTCAGCTTCGCCGAGTCACACTCACCAGTTTGCACACCTTCTGAACCCAGTAGGGGTCATTCAAATGGAATTAAACCGGTACAGGCACCTTGCACAGCCTTACTATTTCCAAAGGGTTATTCCTCAACCTTTGCGCCCTGAGAGTGGTGGGCACTGACACCCGAGAGGGGATGCAAAAGGCAGTCCCCACACCGGTGGTGGTAAAACTTAACCCAAGACACTAGCTAGGCCTGGGAGATGCCCTCCTTGGATTCTTTGGTCACCGAAAGCAGCTCTCTCCTCATTTGAAGCTGCTTCTTGCACCATCCTTGCGTTGATAGCCCTTGTTTAGAAAAACCCCCTCTTAGTGGCGCAGGACCAAACCGACAGGACGCCAGCGACAGGAGTGCGCATCCGGTGACCATCCTCATCCCTGTTCCCACACCGCTGGACTCCCGTCTCAGGGAAGCCCCGATCCTCTCAAGAGCGTGTCATTTCCCCTGCTGTACTGACCTCACCTTTTAGCTGTTGCCTAGTGACAACTTTTGTAACTGAAGGATCTGATTTACTGCCTTTGTGTCCGCCACGGAGACTACGATTTTACTTGCACAAACCCATTTGCCACTCGGTAATTTTTCCCAGTGTTTCCTGCACTCCAGTTTGAATCAGCTTTTTTTCATTCATTCATTCATTCATTCATTCATTCATTTATTTTGCTTCTCATGCGTATGGTCAGATTTCCCAAAGTCAGATCTAGCTGAACATTATCCAATGGTAATGTAATACAACCATCTTAAAAAATAGGGTAGCATACATGTGCCCGCATGTATGGTATGAACTGGTGAAGTTAATTTTAATTGTGTACTGTTTTAAAACCAATGTATCCGAACTATTTTGGATATCTGCCGAAAATCTTTGTAGACAAATGCCATTATTCACAATATAGTTGATCTGTTCCAAAACTCACAGGAAACTTTATGGTTTATAAGCTCCCTGGAACTTAGGAGAAACCTGAGGAAATTGAGAGAATTACAAATAGAACAAAATCTGTTTTCAGCCACTCTGAGAAAAAAAGGTTTTTGAGGCTGAAATCCGCTGAGTTGTAAAAGGTAGCATACCATTTTTCTTTTCACAAGAGCAATAAGATTAACACCTAGTTCGCTATTAACAAGAAAACTATGTTTCCTCTTCTTTAATAGTAATTTAGTTATTTTTGATATGCCAGCAATATGTTAATTCATTTTCTCTGCAATACTTTCAATAAAAATAAGTATAGAATATGGCTCTTAGTAGAACTCACAGTCTTAACGAGGTGCAAACGATAAGAAATAATACTATTAATTCCTTCATCTGCTATGCTCTTATCGCCTCCTGTTTTTCACTTACGTTGTCAGTAATGTAATGACGTTTTTTGGAGGTCGCAGGAATGCCTAGTCCTGCTTTCTTCTGCTTTTAAAGGAATTGACACCAGCTCCCTCCTTGTCGCTTCGTTTCGAAAAACATCCCCAAACTCCAGTTACAGTGATGATCTCCGCCTGCCCCCAAGCACTTCCGTTTGGTCGCAGAATTTGCTTCATCTTCGGAGCTAAATTTGTATTCCCTCTCCCGCCAAAAATTACTTTGCTCCATCGAGACATGAGTCCATTGAAAAGAAACACAACTCCAAAGAGTCTGTGAAAAACTGATGATTCCAGTTTGCTAGTGAGATGAGAAAATTATAGGGTTAAAGTAAAAGAGTATTATAATATCATCTATATAATATAAACAACAAAATAATGTACACAGAAATATAGGCATCTCAATTCAAACTTGTCTTTATTAAGGAATTATATATGCAACATATATAAATTCTGTATAAAATGTATATCTCTAACTTACTCTTTGATTATACACTTTTGCTGAGCTATTTTCATATGCTGGAGGTAATGAAATTGAAAATTCATTGGGCAGTCATTAAGAACTCTTATCAAAACTAAAGGATAGCTTTTAATGTAGAAATGCTATAATTAGGTAACTTCCGACAGATATCATTGAAAGTCTGAAAAATAATGTATTTAGAATATTAATCCTAGGAAGTTTTTTTCTCCTAAAAATGACTGGAAGCCATACTTGAGCTCCATGAATCAGACCACGCCCATGAAATCCCTCTATAGCCACTGAGAAGAATGAGGAGGCTACTTAATGTGCTCCTGCAGAGATTTCTACAAGACAGAGTTTCAAGCGCAAGCAACAAATGCAGAACAATATCAACTGTATGATACGATCCAGCCCCAGCAAAGCAAACAGTGACAGGAATAGGTGTGTGTATAAACAGTTGTGAAATGCATGGAATGGAGCTCAACAGAGAGAAAAAACAGGGGTGTCAGAACCGGAACCAAAATTTGAGAGTCGTAGTTTAGCACTTTTAAGTTTGTGATGTGATTTATTAAAATTGTGATGTGATTTATTAAAATTGCACAAATGTTTTAAACTAAAAAGTTGAATTCCTCATGTTGAATGCAAGGTAGTAAATGTATATAATGCTTAACTGCTAAATAAGCAAGGAGTTTGACATCTTTTAAACAACCTTTTAAACATAAAATTATATATTTTTATATCCATTGAAGTGCAGGTTTATGTCATAAATAACTTGCCTCAGTGAAAAAGAGATTAAGGATGCAACCCATTGTGAAGGAAATTCTGCACAATGAAACATTAAATTGTTGAAATTAGTATATTTTTTCTTTTTTAAAGAAAAGGAATAATGACTAGATTATTAATTAATAAAAGAGCCCCTGCTTCTAATTAAACTTTGAGAAGCTATGCATCATTATCACCTAATCATTCAGTAAGAAAGCATGTTAAAATCAAATTAAATCAGAGAAATAAGAGGTGGAAATGGGAATTGACTCTGTAAACAGGGCAGGTGACCTCGATCATTTCATGCCATCAGAAGGCGTCATAATCTGCAGAGCTGTTAATGAACGTGAACACTTCAGGCCACTCTTTTAAACTGAGCGTCTGGAAAACATGTTCTCATGACTTAAATTTCAGACGCGTCCCTGATCCATTTTAGCTTTGACTGTGCTTGAGAGCAGTATGGTAAACTAGGTATTAGGAAAAATAGTTCTGCGTGTGTGTTTGGGAAGCCAAAAAAAAAAATAAAGAGTGGAAGAAAGATGGTACAATGTAGAAATTATGGCTATTGGAAGACATTTGGAGATACTCCTTTAAAAGAGCATCGTCAGGGATGCTTTTGTTGGCGACACTATTAAAAACTCCACTTAAATTACTGTGTGGGGAATTTAGCAGAACATTGCGTGATGGGAACCTGAAAGTATATTGAAGAGCAGGACATAAACTTGGCTGTCATTTTTAGCAGTAAAATTGCACAACAAAGCAATGATACCAGGTGAATAATCAGTGCAGTTTACAGAGGAAAATGTAACCGTGAAATTACTGTATCGGATCACCAAATGACAGATAAGGGGGGTTGCCTTGAGAAGTCTTGGTCTGGGGGCACGGATCTTCCCTCCCTTTCTCACTGCATTCTTTGCCCTCTGCCTTCTTACTGACAGCCCTCGCGCAGTCGCTGGGATCGTACATTCTTCGAACTCCGGGGGGAAGCGAGTGAGTCCGTAGCACAGCTACCCACCTGGCCCCTGGGATCCCAGTCCCCGAGAGCTAATTGAGCGTGACACCCCTTTTCTGCTTGGAAGCCGCTGCCTGCTGCCTGGGCGCTTTCACTCCTTATTAAATTGTCATTGTGGCTTTTACCTGTCTCTTTCAAGGAAGGTGCCTTTTGTCAAAGAGGGCCATCAAAAAAAATCGTTTTGATGATACATTCAAAGATGCGCGGCCTCTGTTCGAGTGTATGAGGCCTGGCTTGGTTATAGGAATATAGTTTCCCTCCAAAGACTGTATAAAGTGGTACTGTTTGCAGGTTCACCGTGTGGAATGTAAATATCCCAGGCAGTAGAGCAAGGTTCCCCACATGTGTTTCTCAAACCAGAGGGGTTAACACCAGCATCTCCAGGGGAGCTGGTTAGAAATACCAGGCACTAATTATTGGGTCACCCCCTGGACAGACCAAATCGGGATTTCCGAGGATGGAGCTCAGCAATCTGTATGTAAGAATTTCTCCAGGCGTCTGGTGTCCTGCTCGAGTTTTGAGAACTAAGTTGAAAGGAAATGGCCTGGGCTCCCCTGAAACACCGGTGAATCCTGGCTGGCCTGGGGGAGGCAGTCCACTCGGGGGGTTTACAACCCGGGCCCCTGCGGGCCCATTGGACAGGGTCAACACACAGTGTCTCCTTCAGGCAGGCCCCAGCTGTGGCAGCTCGAGCAAGACCCTTAGCATACAGGTTCCTGTTATCCTGTGAGATGAAATGGTAATGGTAGCCTTTCGTGATTACTTAATAAGAACTTAATGTCGTCTAGTTGCAGTTACAGTTTGCTTTTCATATTATTGGATTTATATGTTCTCTTAAACAAAACGCTCCACGCCACATACAAAAAAACAAAAATTGGAAATGGGTCTTGGGAGAACCACCTGCAGATCAAACCTGAAAATGCGTACGGCCCCCTTGAAGACTGTGGTCCAGGCTTAGGTGCACACACAACCCAAGGGTCTGTCTGTTTGTTGGCAATGGCTGTCTACACTTGCTTTCCACTCATGAATGCTTTCGTTAACTTCACTAGCTTTGTGCCTACTCTCCTGCTTAAAGTCAGTTCCTGTTTCAGGGTTTTCACTTGGCTGTATGATTGATCCACCCTCCCTCCCTCCCTCCCTCCCTCCCTCCCTCCCTCCCTCTCTCTCTCTCTCTACACACCACCCTATCTCCATCTCTCTCTCTCTCTCTCTCTCTCTCTCTCTCTCTCTCTCTCTCTCTCTCTCTCTCTCTCTCTTTCTCTCTCTCTGTGTAAGCTCCAGATGGGGTAAGGATTTGATCTGCATCTGTTTGTTCACTGTTCTGCCCACAATGGCCAGAAGAGAGCTGGATATGTGATAGGTGCTCAGTAACTTTCATTGAATGGATGACAGGATGGATGAGTGAGTACTTTCAGTCAAAAGCAGATCCTTAAGGTGCCAATGCCATTGCGGTCGTTATTACGAGAGCACTCTGCAGAAAACACATGTTAACAAGGCAAGTGTCGTAAAAAGACAACTCAACTACTTAATAAAGCCTATGCTTGTTGATGGTCCTATATAATTTCCCAAACTGCCAAAGATCATGCTGGTTCTAAATTGTTTGAATTAATGCACATTACGTGAAAAGAGACAGTTAAAATTCAGTGGAAATCCTTCAGGAAACGGTAACGCAGACTAATTTTCAGGAGAGATGCAATTCTAGTTTTAAATGAACTGTTGCCATTTAAATTTTGTTTACTTAGAAGTTGAATTCTGCTAATAGCTCATCAGGGAATGACAACAGCCGTATAACGGTGTTTCACAACTGCAGTATTTGCCAGAAGAAAAATTAAATAAAAATCAACCCCTCAAAGCCCCTGAGCCTGGATGTAACAGTCCTTTTCCTCTTCAAAACCTCCTACTGTTTAGAAAGCCTCAGGTCTATTCCGAAGATTTTTCCAAACATATTCCTTTAATTCCCTAAAACATTGTCGACCTCCAAAGTGTTGTTTGTTCAGGTGCGAATGAAATAAGAATCGAACATTTTCCAGTTACCATGATAACTGGATTTGAATATTCCTGGGGGATCGTTTAATCCAATCTGATTATTTTAAACAGAAGGAACGTGAATTTCCGAAAGGGAACATGGTTCACAGAAAGTAAGACAACAGATTTCTTCTCACACCTAAACCAGTGTTACCTTTATTACCCTATAACAGCTCTTACAAAGTCTTACTAAAGCAGCCATAAAATAAAGCAAAATCCCTCTGATTCTGATTTGAAAGGTGGCTAGGCAATAAATCTTTGAAAGCTACATATGTGTATTTTGAATATTTGATTTTATTTTAGAGCAAATAAGTAGCCTTCCCGCTGCTGAAGACTGGACGTGGGGCTGAATCTCCAGACTTCCGAGCCTGGGCCCGTCCCTGGCAGCAACTTCCGTCTCCCTTGAATGACAGATTTCTAATTTGGATTTTTAAAGTCACGCGAGAACTTCAAAATTCTCGCGAAGTGTCCTGAAGGGATAATGATTTGGAAATGTATCATTCCTTCGGTACTTTATGTAGCCACGCACGGATGTAGTAAGAAAAAGGATACATTTAGGAACTCATTTTTTTTTTTCATATTTGTGTAGCTATCAAGTATTGTATCCTTAAAACACTTTTCAACTCATGTCTAATGCACTAACAGTATCGATTATGTCACAACGATAAAATTCAAGTAATGTGAATAACCTCTGGACCGAAGCTAAGTGCTCACGCACATCAGTAGTTTTAGGGCAAAGTGGACCAGCCTCAGGGAGTGGCCTGCCGGCCGTGAATCATGAGCCCTGGAGGTGCTCCAAAAGGTACATTGTACAGTGAAATAGATCATCTTTAACTCTCTGGTTGTTCAAAGGGTTTTTATAAGGGCGCTTGGACAGTCCTGATTAGCAATCCCACATTTGTGGTCTCCCCAGGCCCTGAAGCTAAACATCCGATCTCAGGTCCTAGGGGTGCCGAGATGGGCTTGGGCTGCATTGTGCTGACCACTTGTGGCAGGAAATCAGCCAAAGTCACCGTGGTGTTGGTACAGAAGGTGGCTAACTTTCAGATGGGGTAGCATACCACCACCTCACCTTTGCTGAGCACTGGCCTTCAGCTAATGTATCTCATTTACTACTTATCCATACGCTGAAAATATGAGCTAATTTTCCATTGTTTGAAACACTCATTTTGATGCAAGGTGGTTATTAAGAAGGACGCATATTATTTTAACAATCTCATCAACTTTCAAGTTCAGGTTTGAATACCTTTAAGAGTTTTATGAAACCTTCAGGATGGGTTTGAAATTGCCTTTCTTCTCAAATTGCGAGAACATGCTATTTTTTCTGGAAAGCTTAATTTGGTGCATTCATTATGAATGATGAAACTTAGCGGTAATACTATTAATATCATCATGGCTCTATTTTCCAAGAAGATAGTTAAAGGTACGATCAGTGATGAAAACCGGAACTCACCTCAAAAACGTGCATTTCTGGGGTAACCCTGCTGACACAATACAACTGATAACTAACAACACTGTTCCTTGTAAAGACTAAGGAACGGAAGTGGTAATGAGGATTCCTGACTGGGCCTCGTGACCCGCTGGCACGGAATAGAGCTTCCGCAAATAGGATAGCTCATAGACAAACATTCATTGAGAAGATAAATTCTCTTTTGCTCCCTAAATATTATCATCAACTCTCAGAATAGGGTTTTAGGCCTCTTACAAAATGATATCCAATGGCTAAACATTCATGCAAGAAAATGTCAGTGTTGCGAAGGCTCATTTTGCATTCCAGAAGCATTCCGTGCAGAGCTGAGAGCCAAACCCTGATTTTTGGTGAATGGTACATCCTTTTCAACATGAGACTTTTTTTTTTTTTTTGAGAACAAAATAATTTGGTTTCTATAAGCACTGATGGAGCCAGGAATGCTGAAACGATAAAGCAGTGTGCGGCTGATTGTATCATCCCTTTTGTCAAGTCTCCTAATAGACTAATGTTTATTCTGGGCTCTTTCACCATGAACCTTCTTACGCCTTTTTGATTTCTCTAACCGAAAGTTGGAAAGCTATGGCAGGCGTTGCCACATGATGTGCTGTATACTTGGGGAAAATTGCCACATCAAAGGGAAAAGTGTGCCTTAAACATGGACTCTAAAAATGAGGAAAGTAGCATAAGTTCTTTCAGAGAATAAAATACGTTGGAAACGAACTCAGCAATTACTAATAAAACAGCTGTTTATACACTTCTCTCCAGAGTCATGGAAAGAGGAGAACGTTGCTGATTGATCATGTTTTAACAAAATCTGAAATGGAAAAACAATCTTTGAAATTGCATTTAGAAGATGATCCTAAAAGGTTTCTTTGAAAGTCCGTGATGAAGGGTACCCAGCATGAGCCCTTGGAGGGAACGTCAGTCTCAGGTGACCAGGCTGACACTTTAGGTTGGTGGTCTGGCATAAGACTCCTCTGTTTTCTTTACCACTTGTTGTCTCCGCTCAGGCTGTTATAACGCTTATAGTCAGACAGTGAACTTCCTGAACACCAATTGCCCAATTTGTAAAGGAGAACTTCTCTGAACTTTTTCACTTTTTTTTTTTTTTGGCAGGGGCGCTTCACCCCTTCTAGGGGATGGGGACACATGTTTGTTTTCCAAACCTCCTGGTGAAGTTTAAATTTATGTACTAGCTCTCATTTTCTGACTGTTCCTTTTTTCAACACCATCTAATTAATCTGTGTATTTTTGAACTTGACCTATTGAGGCCTGACAAAATGAATAATCCCGTTGCCCGATCCAGTCTTAAATCTCTTTGTCTGTCTTCTCTGCTTCCCAGAATTCATTGTCTTTCTGTTGGCTTGTTCTTGGTCTTTCATGTGAGGTGTTTCTTTAATTTTTCGTGATTCTTCTCTCTGCTTTAAGGAAACAGTGAGGCATTATGAAGATATTTTAGCCAGTGCCCACTGCTGCCATCATGTCAGGGTGGGAAAGGGAAAATTGTGAATCTCAGCCTGTAGAAGAACGCTAGCGATATGCAATGATCGGTCTACACGTCTCCTCTTTCTAATTATACTGATGGAAATGATCTCTCTACACTTCTTCTCTTTCTATCTACACTGATACACCTCTCAATTTCTGGACATCAACATGGTTTCCAACCATGTTGATGAAAAGTAGGAAATATACCCTTTTTAAAGTGTGTGTGTATGTATGTGTTTAGGGAGATTATATTTTGAAAGTTTCTGAATAACTTGGCAATATCTCTAGTATAAGTGTGTATCTCTATAAATACAGATTTATGTAAAAAAGTATCTAAGATATTTTTTAGTAATAGTAGTAGTCGTAAAACTATATTTGCTCTGATAGTCACCTTCACAAAAGTTTTACTAAATCAACAAGGTGGATTTGGAGCCAAAATATGTTGGATTTTTCCTTACTTATAAATATCTTGGGTGGGAAGCAGAGTGAAGCAAGTATGACCAATTCTAAAATATTTATTGAACACCTTTAGAGAAACATGAAGCAAATTTAAGATCAAATGAAAGATTTCAGATACTTTTCCAAGCAGAGCATTTACTTAGAGGACAATGGGAATCTGTTCAAACTTTCTTGAACAGCATTAATTTTTACACTGGCAAGCAAATAATTTTATAAAGGGCTCTTGTAGAACACAAGCATTAACTGAATTTTAATATTCATTATACCGTGTGTACCCTCATAGATCAAATTTCTGATAAAAGGCTATTGCTTTTCCTTTCTAACCATTAAAAGGATATTGGAAATGCTGCTTGTGAGGTTCACGCTCTACGCTTGTCCATTTCATGGCATTGATGCCCAATTTCACTCCCGTTCCCTGCAAAAGCTGCAGTTGCTGCATCCTTGTCTTAGGAGCATGGCATCGATCCTCTCTGTGATGTTACACAGAGAGAAATTTGTGAGGAATGCAAACTCCTGCAAATTGGTAATTGCCTTTATGGGAAAGCTTCACTCACGTTACGAGAACTAAATCATGATGCAGTTTCTAGGAATGCGTCGAAGTTTCAAATTTAGATTATGTATAGATTGAAATGTACGTGTACCTTTGATTCGATGTGTAGTCAGCTTGTGCTTTGCTGTTAAGATTTGTAGGGGGAAAACAGGTTCGGATGGGAGTCGTAATTCGTGAGTGCTTTGACATTGACCTCTGTTTAAGGTCATTTAAAAATAAAGGTGTTGGAGCTATTTCAACAGACACAGACTATTACATGCAATTTGCCGTATAATCGCCCTGTCTTACTGCTATATACCAATTACATTACTTTACATGCAAATTAAGCTATAATCATAGATATGTATTTTAGCGGCATTTTAATGTATTGCTGAGAAAGTCAAATTAATTTAAAGCTGCCATTAGACTCTTAGGATGTACACACTCAAGCTCTAATCTTGATTATGAGAAAAACTAATTGTCTGCAGTTGAGCTCACCTTAGAATTGACTTTGATCTTGCATTTGCTTATCACAAACATCATGTTAATTTTATCCTTTGTGAGCAATGGCTGTGGCTGTTCATTTATCTTAAATCCATGAAAGAGTTAAATCTCTGAAGCCTTGTCCCCATGTCCCTTCATTAAGGGCCCATTGAGCCATAGTGGGAAGAGATCTGAGACTGTATTTAAAACCCTAAGCAGTTTGCTGATGCCAAGGGGCCCGAGTGTAGGTGCATGAAGCTCAGAGCTGCTGACACAGTGAAGGATTACAGGGCAATTAAATGATGTGCAGGCTTCCTATTGGAAAGCAGGCAGGGTACTGAGCATATGGTTCTGGGTGGTTTTTTTTTTTTTTTTTTTTTCCCTCAGTAACTACAGATTCTGGCCAGAGATTTTTGTTGATTTTTGTGAAATCCCTTGATTAGAATCCCCAGCCATCTGCTATAGGTTGGCAATGTATGCAAATGTCAGCAGAGTGAGCAGAGCTTAGACTGTATTTGTGGGAAGGATTTGAAGTGGGCGCGGCCAGGACCCAGGCGAAGGGAAGGTTTCAACGTGGTCAAGAGGTGGTTTATCTGCAGAGCAAAGCGCGGGTGACAATTCGGCAAATGGCCTTCCTCTGTAGAAGCAAAGGCAACCGCAGAAACATGTATATGCCCTGTTGTTTAGTGCCGTGTGTTACTTTGTAATATTTCAGAGCTGTCGAACTTTCTGAAACATCAAGCTAATAACTATTTACGTTTTCACCAGAGGGGAAACCCTGGTGCCGTACTAGGATTCCTTATGTACATCATAGTTTTAATTTCTTTCAGAACATCCCTCGGTACTTAATCATCTGCATGCAACAACCACTCTGTCATGAAATTTCACTTTCATGAGCCATCAGAGACAAACGGAGTTTCACATCCGACTTTGCGTCATGCACAGTCTTTGCCCACATCACACATGTTTCTTTCTCTTTCTTTCTCTACGCTTCTAGTTCTCCTCTCTTATATTTCAATGCAGGGAATATTTTTAGTTTTTTCTCCCACTTCTATAATCCACGTGTTTATATTTCCTTGGCTGACAGAAATTTTTATGAGCATTTCAGGATATATATACATTTTCCCAAGTACCTAATCTTTTCTACCTCCTTCTGGCGATTGGCAATCCCATTCATTTCATCCTACCACTCTGGTTAGGCACTGAAGCTCAAGAATTCTCTCTCAGGGTCGATGATCCAATTGCCAGCAGCAGGTCGGATGTATCAGAATATTCTGGAAATACAGACCCTCTGAAAACACCGTTCACAGGGCGTTCCTCTGAACTAACTAAAGGACTCACTTTTAACGCAACGACAAGCACAAAAGACCTGCCTTTGATTTCCAACTTTCCCATTTAGGAAACTTGTTTGCCAAGATGCTGAGTCAGCCCTGGCTGGTGTAGCTCAGTGGAGTGAGTGTGGGCCTGTGAACCAAGGGATCACGGTTCGATTCCCAGTCAGGGCACATGCCTGGGTTGCGGGCCAGTTCCCGGCAGGGGACGCATGAGAGGTAACCATACATTGATGTTTCTCTCCCTTTCTCCCCCTCTCCTTCCCTTCCCCTCTAAAGATAAATAAATAAAATGTTTAAAAAAAAAAACAAGCTGAGTCATTGAAGAACTGAAAACAAAATGGTTCAAGAGGGGCAGTTACTTGTAACGCACACGTGCACACATGCGGCTGATACTAATCTCAGCAGAAACCGCAGGGCACTCACGCCCGGCGCCTGTGTGATTGGCTGAGGCTTCCCTGGGTTTAGAGAGTGAACAAGCTGGGTAGATCCGGCTGCAGCAACATCCCAAACAAATGGCCAGATTGGGAAGATAAGTGCACGTCAGCACTTTATCTAAAACCACCAGGCGACTCCACTTAATCTGTTTTTTAAAGAAACACGAATAATTAATCAGGCAGTTTGAACGACTCCTTCCTTCCCTGTTACTTCTGTTCTGCAACGGAATAGGGGCTAGACATTGGCAGCTTCCTTTTCAGAACGCTGCCTGGGAGGAAGTCTTCGTTGTCTTTTCCATCCCGAACTCACCTGTCAAGGAGGGCTAGCGTCTGATTTTCTAGTCCGGGCACGAAGTCGTGACTCAAGCATGCTTCTGAGCTTTTGAGTCTTAAGCGTCTTTCTTGTGCTGAACTGCCTGTGAGTGCGGTGGTGACTTTCTCAAGTCCGGCTCTCACGTTGGAGCCTCAGCAGGGGCAAGGCCACTGGAGTCCTGGATGTTCGAAGTGACTGCGGCCCCCGGGTCTGTCCTTGAAATACCCTCTTGTACTCAGGGAATAAACACAATGGTATTGCTAAGAAGGGAAGACGGCAAGGGCACATGGAGAAAGTTTTTGAACACGTGTATGACTAAGAGCTTATATCTGGGACATATAGAGAAGACTCACAACTCCTTAATGACAGCATCGATTCAATGAAAATGATCATACTATTTAAACGTGTATTTTCATATTAAAAATAACATATACGGACATGTATGGGCAATGAGCACCGGAAACGTGCTCAACATCAATATTTACGAGGGAAATGTAAATCACCGCCTTGAGATCCCACTACACACCCAGCAGAAAGCTGAGGTTAAGGACCGGGCATGTGAACCAACCGGCCGCTTTGTAGACTGAGGCGGTGAGTGCAAAGGGCCACAGCCCCTCTGGGGAGCAGCATCGGCAACATCCCACAGAGGTGACCATGTGCTCACCCTAGGAGCCCGCAGTTCCACTTCTAGATGTCTGTCTACCCTAGAGAAACGAGATCGTATGCGCACTCGAAGATGTGGACAGGTGACGGCCAGAATTTGGGAGCGATCCCGCATGCCCAGAAGTGGTAGATGGATAAACAAATGATGGTACAGCCAGACGATGCAGTAACACTCAGAAGTATAAACATCAATGTGATACCAATGGATGTAACGACAGGGGTGGATTTCATAGCAGTATGCCAAGCGAGAGCTAAACACAAAAGATGCCGAATATAAACAGGTCTCGGAATACAAACTTATAGCAACCAGATCGTGGTGACCGAGACCAGAAGAGGATGTCGGGGCGCAGGGGCTGGTGCAGCAGGGAAGCAGAATGTTTTACCGTGAGGAAAGGGCTCTGTTATGGTTCGAGGACACAGGTTCATCAAATTTACTTAGCCAGAGTGAGTTTCATTGTGCCTGGATAACAGCTTAATGAAGGAAGTGTTACCTAGGCTACTTATTCTCTCTGTGGCACTCTTGTATTACAGTTTTATTAGGTATATTTGGCAAATAATAAGTTCCAAATATGCACAGTGACACTCGGTGAGTTTTGACTTACGTGTAATCCTCACCATCTACATGATGGTGGGAGCCATCCACCGCGCATGTCCTTACGCCCCTATGTCCTGCGTTCCTCGCCATCTGGTCTCCGGGAAGCTACTGTGCTTCGTTCGGTTGTGATGGAGCAGTTGGCATTTTTTTAGAATTCTGTGTTCATGAAATAATTCTGCATGTTTTCCTGATTTCTTCAGCATGCATACTTTGAGATAACCCCTGCTGCTGTGTGTGTAAGTAGTCTGTTTCTTTGTATCGCTGAGAAATATTCCATGGTGTACATGTATCAAAGTCTGTTAATGTGTCCAATTGTTGATGGACATCTGGGTTATTTCCAGTTGAGTGTTGTTATAAATAACAGCTGCTGTGGACATCTGAACGACACTTGTACAACTGAACTGTGGAACAGCTAACTAAGCAAAAAGGAAACAGATGTAAACAATTAAAGAATGTAACAAAAATGAACTAGGCACAACCACAAATATAGAGACTTTATAAAATCGTAAGTTTGATTCACATCTCGCTGTGCCAATAAGTAGCAAAAATAGAGGCAAAACTTATGTTTCCAAAACCAACGCAAAAAAAGGGAGGAAAATATAAAACCACATGTAATTTTAAAAAGTATAATTTTTAAGTAAGCACCATCAAAAGTCAATGCACCAAGAAGTTTTTTTAGGTAGAAGCTATGTTCGTGTTAGTTAAACGCATTTCTTTTGTTTTACCTCTGACATTTGACTTACCCATGTTTAGTGAAAATATGGTACCACAATTCTCTAACTCATTTGTAGTCCAGTAAATGAAGATTTTAATATTAGCTCTGTTTGTATGACTTATAATTTGTCCAAAGTCCAATTAAGAAAGATTATGCTACAAAGCAGGACATAAATTCCACCATAACATGCCAATTTTGTTTTTACAACTCTTCTGTTGAAGGAAAGAATTCTGTACATTAAAGGAAATGATTGTGGAAGATGTTTATAGTACCAATTGCAGTAGTAGTCAAATTCTCGAAAACTCGTGTAGGTGACGTAATTCAAATACATATCAGCCATTAAGATCAGGCCCTTAATTTAAGGCTATCGAACCAATCACGATATCTTAAGTAAATAAAATTGGTTACATAATAATAGGTACAATAAGAATTCACCAAAACATTTAGAAAAGAAATGCTGAAACTAGAATAGCTGATGGATGAATTTAATTAATAATAATAATAAACAGCAAAAGACTTTAAAAAAAAAAAAAAAAAGCAACAGGACAGCCATGTTTTTGTTTTTGTGGTGGTTTGCATTGGATATTGTGGGTAGATAATGGAAATAACTCAAAAATAAATTATTTTCACATTTCTGTGAAGGAAAATGGTAGATGCCATTTAACTTCAGGAACAAAAGCCCGTTCTGTTTGTGGAGGATTAAATGGTAAAAACACCCGTGTGTTCTAATTGTCGGCAGCAAAGGATAGGCTCAGTGGATGGAATGTTCTTTGAAAGCTACCTGTAAAAGGCAGTGGTAAATGAGCCCTTGAGTTCATACAGAGAATTTGTTTGGAACTGCAATTTTCTGGCTAATTTTCTTGTAATGAAATGATTTTTTTAAAAGAAGAAAAAGAAAGGAATACAGAATATTTCTTCCTTAGATCCTAGAGCAATATACATTGTCTTAAAATAAGCAAATTAAACAAAATCAAACTAATAAAAAAACATGGCATGAGAGATTAAGCACAATGCAAGAAATTATTGATAAAATTTTATTGTATTTTCCAATGAGTAATACAATTCATAGCTGCTTAAATAATGCACAAAAGTCAATGAATGCAATACATTATAATAAACAAGTGCATAATAATAGCATTTAATTTCTGAGGAACTTTTTGAAATTGTGAAGTTTCTCATCTTCTGGGGTTGTAAACATCTCCACTAAAAGGAAAAACTCATTCAAACAAATATCTGATGTCAGAATTTCATGGTTTGATACCATAAAATTTTTATGAAGTCTTTCTAAGTTGTTTTGCTTAATTTATATAATAAACCCTTCAAATGTATACAAATTACAAGTAACCTAAGCATACAAATTTAATCAATAATAGCACCTAAAAATGGGCTCATAATCCATACACGAAACTTAATAACGTTTTACGTTATTATGCATAACTTTAAATTGATTCTATGCTGATTCAGACAAGTACCCTACTAGAGCCTATCTTTGCATTATTTATTTTAAAAATGATTTGGCAAGCAGATTAATAATGTAAACAAAATGTGAGGGGCAAAACGCTCTATGCGAAAAGGGAATCTCTTTTCAATTAAACTAGAAGCGACCATTTGCATACCAACTATGATTTAAAAATGGGCCTGATTTGCACATTAAATCCGAGTGGCGGAGAGTTCCTCCATGGCGCAGTGTTTGTGTGTTAGCTCTTCGTGGTGGCTGTCCTGTCAAGGCCTGAAACTCTTTTTTAAACAATAATCTACCTTTCAGATGATTAAGGTGCTCCGTCCCGTTGGGCTGAATGGATGAGATTTCATCCCGTTTACATGAGGGATTCCTAAGTGTCTTTCTCCCCATTACATAGGCAAGTCCTGGTCCACACCCGTCCTAAAAAGGAGTGTGTGCCGTTGTGCAGGCGTGAGCAGATGTGAGCAGGCGTGAGCAGGCGTGAGTGTGTCCTCATCTGGCACGTGAAAGCACCCGCAAGATGAGATGACCAGCGAGAATGTAAAAGGCGCTGGAAAAGAGCCCTCAGGTTCTAAGGCTCTGTTACTTCAGCATTTTCTTAGCAAGTGCAGTTCACCATTACTGAATTCAACGATATCGTTTGAAAGTTTATTTTTCAGGAATCATTTTGCTGTAGAGGGACACCACTCTCCTGAATGTAAATACTATACCCAAGTCACGGTCGTTCAGAACGTCTCCTAACAAATGCAGGACAGCCTTCTGCAGTGAAGGCAATGATTCATGATCCGCGCAGAGGCCCCTCCAGTAGCAAGGAAGTCAGCGGCTTTCCGGGATCTGGCAGCAGGAGCATCGTCATGGCACGTGCCCCCCTTCAACTGCCCCGCTTTGCGTAACATTTTCATCGCTGGGTCAAGAGTGAGAACCTGTGATTGAAACAAATAACTTGGGAATCAGCTCTGCCAGCCACACCGCATTTGAATAACAATAATGGTGACAATGATAAACTTGCATGAGAGCACTCATCTTCCTGAAAATTCTCAACTTGTATGAAGGTCAAGGACAGAGAATTACACTCGTAACTCCTGTTGGCTAACGCAAGACTAGAGTGGTGTAAGGTTCAAAATGCATTTACATGAAAGGTCACTGTTCTCAGCGGTGGACAAGGGCTTTATGAAGTTGTGGGCCATTATAGCGGAATGGCTACTTATTTGAAAAGTGCGGATACAAAAGGGTATGGCGGTCTGTTTCGTTGCATCCATGGGTGTGTCTTCGTGTGTGGTATAAACCAATCAGAGAGGGTCCCTGTATAAATGAGAACAGGCTGATACAATGTGTCAACCAGGTTTGAAGACTTAGGTATTTCTCCCCAGTGGTAAGTCTAGTATGTCTCGTTCAGCGTGGTTTGGACTCAAGGTGAAACCAGAGAATGTGTGCCTTTTGTTACATAGACATTACTTATTTTGTCAGCTTGTCACACTTATATAATGTCAGCTTATCACGAAGATGATTTAAAGAGGGCTTTCTTGTAATATTTTAAAAGACGTTCCAAGGACTCACCTTCTAGTTTGACTGAGACTGTGAATGCTAGTTAAAAGAAATTGTATAAATTAGAATGCATCCATGTGTTAAGATGGACACGAAAGTATGTTTTCTTGGGTCTTGGCCCAAGTTCTCTAGGAAACAGAACCGCAGGACACCCTGGAGTGGTGATGCGCAGCTGGGTGGGACACAGGACAGAGAGAGGGGAGGCGTGCCATGCAACAGGGCAGGAGGAGAAGGAATCGTACCAGTGGTCTGTCACGAAGCTGGCGGTGGTTCCGTGAAGGGCCGTGGCGGGTCACCGGGCCACGTGGGATGGCTCTGGGCAGGCTCTGTTGAAACTGTGCGCTTTGGAAAACACAGTCTATTGGAGCAGAGGGCGGCGTGGACATTTCTCTGCTGACACTCCACTGCCACCTGTCACCCGCTGGTCAAAGCTGGCACTGCAAGGCGCTAACGTCACATGTCCGAGGTGTGTCGGCAGGTCCCTTATGCAACTGCTGAGAGACCTTGGTCCCCTAGTCTGAAAACTGGTGCTTTAGGTGTGAGTTCAGAGTTACTTGCAAGCGCCAAAGACTCTGGATATTGGCTGTGGGAGACGGGACCTTGGAGGTCTCTGCAGAGTTAGTTCTGGGAGCTCCCAGGGTTTGGCTGCTGGGAAGGGCATGGGCCCAGGGCTCAGGGGACAGGTGAGGTTTAGAAAACATGGTACAACACGGGAGATGGGCCTGAGATTGTCCGTTCTGTGCGACAGTCAGATGGTGCTCTCCTACCATAGCTGGGTTTTGTGCTGCAACATCGGCCGCACTTTCTGAAATACCTCTTGATCAATTGCTACAGTACACGTTCAATTAGGCAGAATCTACATATGTGTGGAGACCAATCTCAACGTAATGCAACATTGAAGGAAGAGCATTGCTTAAAACTAAGGTAAGAGCTGGAGCCTGCACTGCTGAACACCTCCCCCACCATCCCTGCGGGAGCCTCCCCCGCACTTGGCCAGTCCTTCGACCGGCCTGCAGGCGGCCGAGTGGGCAGGTGTTGCCGCGGCGTCTAATTCCCCATCGACATCAACGTGCCCCTGGCAGAAGTGATTTCTGCTGGGAAACCGGCACAGCTTTTCTGGCAAATCTTAAAGCTGCAGCGAAGAGAAATAAAAGGTCAAGTGACCCAGTGGGCGGAGTGGCCAGACGTGACACCCTGCTTAAATCCCTGGGCACTGAGGTCCACTCGGTCCCACTGCTGGAACACGCTGCCAGGGGTTTGCGAGTGGCCCGGTGCCCGTTCTGTCTCCTGGGAGGCGAATCCAGGACTCCGTCAGGTGTTTCCCAGAAAACCTACGTAGACTCCTTCGTCGGGCTTCAAGGCACCGAACATTCTCCACGGCTCTTCTTATTTTTGTTCTAAATATCTTACTTAACCTTTTTATGAATGCTCATCTCCCAGACCACAAAATCAACTGTTTTTAAGTTACAGTATTGCTAACATTAGATTTTGCCTGGTGTGTAGAAATGAAATTCCCTGGGTATCATTTTATAAGTACTGATTCTGCAAAATGTAGCAATTTAGGTTTCGTTTATTTTATAAGGCGAGTAATATAATGCTGAGTTTGCACTATATAGAAATACGGTTAATTTATATATAACGTTTCTAGGAAAGCAAAATAATCTACATTACCCACTAAATTTCTTCTCCAATAAAATGATGTTATAATTAATCTTTAAATAATTTTAAGATGGCAACTATGCCTATCAACTATGCATATACTTTTATTTTATTTGTATTGGAATTTTCCACCATTTTGCCGACAGATAACTCTACGTCCTGGATAAGATAGTATAGAAGGGAAATGAATACGAAATATCTACAGGGCTGAATATTTTGGATATGGATGTCAGTGTCTTGTGTAAAACATTAACTAAGACCTCATGATCCTGTCTCCAGTCAAAACTACATCGTTTTGTTGCTGTGTACACGAATTTGCAGAGAAAGTAAAAAAACTCTGTCCTGTGGGCAAACATAAAAACCGGCGTAAATACAGTCCTTTCAGATTGTCTTCATTAAACAAGTTCACAATGTTTTTAAGCTCCTGATCCCTAAACTCCATCCATACATACACTGACAGGGAGAAACTCTAAATAGCCATTGAACTTGAAAAGACACTTGCAGAACTCATGCTGAGAAAGAACAGAGTTCAAGGAGTAGGGAGAGTGAATCATGAAATAAAATATCACAAAGTAATTGGAAGCCCAAAGTATATTATTATTATTTTTCTTTGTGTACCAGGTAGCTTTCAAAAATCAACTGATTCTGTAGCAGAAGATCAATTTTTAAAATTTGGTAGTACACAATGAAAAAATGGAGGGAAATGTAGGAGTGAGTTAAGAGAAAAATATGGAGAGGAAAAGAATTTATTAGAGTCTCTATGTAACTCCTCCTGTTTAGCCTGCTTACAACATACTTTCCACCTGACAAACAAAGAGAAAGGTGGACCCCATGGGGGAGCTGTAGTCCCGGCTGTGTTAGGCTCAGCGCGCAGTTGGCTCCTAGGTGTGCTCGACCCCGTTGGGTGTTTGCTTTGCACCCACTTCCCACCTGTCCCTTGCTAAGAGGAACCTCAGAAATCCTTCAGACATCCTCACTTGTCCCTGGGGAAGGCTACCCTCCCGTTCCAATCCACTGCCAACCCCCAATCCACTGAGACAAATTGCAGGTGTTAGATTATAATTCTTCCAAGGCAAACTAATAATTCTCTTCCCTTTAACAATCATAAGATTAAGAATGGGCACTTGACCCAAGAAGGGCTGTCGGGGACCAGGAGCACCTTCTCTGTCCTGTAAGTTCTCACGCACATATTGTTTCTCTAATGTCTATAACACAGCACCTGGGGCAACAGTTTCTTTTAGCCTCGTTTTATAATCTAAGCATTATTTTGTGGCTCTCCTGTGCGCATGTGTTAAATTGTTCCTTCCCCCGTCCATGTAGTCTGCTGTCAGTTTTGCTGTTTAATAACTAGTCCGGCCATAAGGGCTGAGGGCAGGTAGAATAGGGGACCCTCTTGATCCCCAGCCATAGCTTCAGGTTAGTCCGCAGTCACCCTGAAAACATGTTTTCCTTTTTTCAGGCGTTCAATCGGTTTCACCTCTATCAAAACCATCCCCCTACTAGATGATGACAGTTGGCGAAACTCACGTTAGAAAATACATGACATGCGACTGAGAAAGGTCCCAGCATTTAGATGCTATTTTCATGGGTTAAGCTATAAAAGAATAAGGATGCAAAAAAAATCAGACAAGCAAGGAAGAAGGCCTATTAGCCTCATCCTGAGGGAAGGGATTTAATGTCCCTCTTCAAGTTGCAGTGAGCACCTGCAAATGAGTTTTGACCATGACCATTCCCTGAAACAAGAGGACCCGTTCTAAGTGTGCATCTTCCCCAGCACTTTCAGCTCACATATTTGGGGGGCTGTATTTTGTACATCAACACACCGTCACATTAAAGGGGACACTGATTGTGCGCGCGCACACACACACGTGCTATTCCAGGGGCACTGCCCGCTCTTTTGCTGAAATAGTCATTTCCAACATCCTTTGCGATACTTTAATTGTGTAACTACAGCAGTTCTAGTTCACTGGCCATCAGTGCTACTGGTACGACTTGTCTTTTCAGATCGGGGGGGAGATCGGGGAGTAGATCGGGGAGTAGCTGGTGTAGCTTTCGTAAGCCAAGCTGTCTGTCAGGTCAAGGAAGCAGCCTCTGTCCTCTCAAACCCTTCCTCCTTCGCCCCCAACCCTCTCCCGCTCCCAGCATCATCCGGAGAGTGAAGGAGGCTCGACACCACCCTGATGCATCCCGAATACGAGGCCGGATTCACTCGTGTGAAGGCGGTGAGGTTGAATGTTAAAGGATCTCATGTTAACAGCCTAATATCTCTGTTGCTATACCATGGGAAGATGACATTCTTTGGAGGACGAAATTAAGATAATGAAAAATTAATATCCGGTTAAACTACTTCTGCTTTTATACATGGGTGATTAATTTTCAACATCAAATTGTTATAATTCAGTCATACAGTGAAGTCAGTTTTAATGATGAAAATTTAGGACATGTGGGGGAACTCAGGAGAAAATATACAGAGTAAGTGCATGAGCCATAACTTGGTTTTAAAAGAGCTAAGTTAAATGAACATGTGTTACAGAGAAAGACATGCTCTTCGGGGAAATTGATTTATTGTGGCATTTTAAGTCGTGGTGAGCAGCACTAAAGTAGCCCTGATTTTTTTTTAAAGTCTGATGAGTGTCACTGGTATGAAGTGACACACTACACTTCGTAACATGTGTACTGTACCCAAATTTTTTTTAAAGTTGAACATGGGAAAATTAAAATTTCCATTGAATATGATTAAAGAAGTGATTGTTTATATTTCAAACATGTTTTTTAAAGTCACATTCTCCTAAACATAGTAAATTCTGTAGCCAAAAAGAAAAGTGTTGATGTATTGATTGCTTCGGGTAGGGTGTTCCAGAAGTGGAAAAATGTATAAGATCCATAGGATTTTATACATTTACACAAGGATTTTAATTACCCTTATTTGCTGAAATCTGATGCACGGTGGAAGTAAGTCATTTTAATGCCCAAGTGTAATTATGGTAGTAACACCGAAGGGTGACATTGTTATCCTCATTCTGCCGATAATGAAACCAAGGCTCTGAGTTTGGTCAGGTGATCTTGAACACAGAGATGCCAGACTTCATAGTTCATGTTCTTTGACTTATTCGGTAACCATCAGGGCTACTCAGCAGACATTTCTGAAGGTCTGTCCTTTGTGAGCGCAGCAGGGTTCCACTTTCTGAGCCTCTCGTAACTGGGTGTCACTGTAGGGAGAGTCTCAGCCAGTGTGAGCGACGGGGGGTGTGCGTGTTTTCCAGCCTGGAGAATTCGGTTTCATGAGGACAAACTGAGCTGCCTGTCCCTCTGCCACAGTGTCCTCAGGGCCCAGGATGGCAGCAGCCTTGTGAATCTCTGTCCCAAAGTGATGAGGGAAGGAAGAGAGCCCCGGGATCTAGCAAGGGACACGTACGATGAGAGTGAATGTTTGTTGTTACGAACTACGAAGACCTGAGCAGTGTTTATCACTTCAAAATAACTCGCCTTTGTGGTTCATGTGCCACAGATAAAACCATGGGCAATAAGAATGGCGTCGTCTCACCAAAAACAAACAAACAAACAAACAAACAAAGATATGCCTAAACCTGAAATTAGGGGCTTAACCAAGAGTATACTTATCCATTCTACTTATTTTTTATAATCCATTTATAGGAGCCAAAGCCCATGAGAGCTTTAACGCCTTCGTTTGAGTCTGCGCAGTTGCTGAATCTGTGATGTCGGGGACCTGGCAAACAATGCCCATTCCGAGAGCAAGTGTGACCTGTTGTCACACGGGCAAAAATCACGGCAGAACTTGGATTCCGGTTGGGCAGTTGATATTGTCAAAAGTCCCACCAACAGCCAAATGTCAGCCTAATCTTAGTTTGTCACATGTGCCTTCTACCTCCTGATAGTTTGTTTTACTCCTTGCTACCGATACTCAATGCTTTCACTAAAAATATAAAAATAACACAATGCATCACCCAATGTGTCCAATTTTCCCACCATTTTTAAATTCCCCTTAGTCTTTCACAAGATCGGTATGCCAATGTCTGACTACACAATGACAAAAATTGACAATAAAGATGAAATGTGTCCAGCTATACATAGTACTTATTTCTAGTGGATGAACTGGCTTTAATTTCACCCCTATTAAATTGGTTAAATTAATTTTGCCATTATAGTTATAACTTGGAATTATTCAAATGAAGTGTAGCTTTTCCTCCATAGAAACTGGCCCTAAAAGAAGGAATGAACCAAAATCCTAAATGACAAACAAAAGTGAATGCAAACATATGGATGAGTCACATTAATGTTTGAAAACAGGTTATTTTATATGTTGTGAGCAAAATATTAACTATAATTTTTCTTTTCAAAGAAATGAAACAATCTCTAGTCATGATAGCATAAATAGACTACCATTTTGTATAAGGCATACAATTTGGCAGACACTTAATTTTGATACAGAATGTATCCTTGATGTCAAAATGCATTATTTTCTCAAAATAAAAGAAATCTCAGAGCAGTCATAAAGTCCTTACATTTTGCCTCAATCTGTTATGTTTTTTATTTGTGACTCTTTGCCCCAGTCCTGAGTGTATCCTCAGAATGCATTGGCAGCAAGAAGCAAAACCGATGATAAAAACGGCTGGTGTTCTCAGAGTTCTATGCGGAAAAGCCGTCTTCAATCCCCTTCTTTTACAGTGACGACATCCCAGTTTGGAATCTGAATTTGATTTTAATTCAAAATTGAGAACTCAGGAAAATTTAAAAGTTTGCTTTGTCTCTATAAACTGTCAGAATGATCAGCCAATTAAATAAAACTTTAAGCCTACACCTGAAAATCAGTCTAAATTTTTAATCGACAGAATTAAATAGATAATCAAAATTACTGATCTACTAGCTCTATGTAGACACAGCCAAACACTGATTTTATCTACCAAACTATTACGAGCAGTTTCTGTTGAAACATCTTAATTTCCCGAGCTTTGTCCTTGAGAGCAGCTGAAATTTATTGGACTGTAAAGGCAAAAATTACCTGGAGCAGAAGGTATTTTTAAACACATGTTTTCCCGAAGCCGGCAGCTGCTCACTGCATGAATTCTTTGAGGAACACTGTGCTCAGCAGTTAACTTTCTTAACTTGAACATACCAGGCCAAGGAAAATAACCTCAACACATTGTTTTTCTATTATTTTTACTGTGTTCTCAGTACTATCAAAGGGCTGATATTTGACAGCAAAGAAATTATTTTAAAAAAACACTTAGAGGAAAGGAAAGTTTCTTTTTTAGGTGAAAATATTACTAACTAATCTTCATAGTTACTTGAGTATTTTTCTAAAAAGTAGCAAAGTAAGTTTTTATTATCTCCACAGAGGAAGGAAATTTTTGCCTAGAACATTTCTTTTTCTTTGCTCCATTTATCACTTTAAAAAAATAACTTGCATTTCTATTTTAGCCAATCATGCACTGACATTGTAACATTGAATGTAAGTAAAAATGAAGGTAATATTTTTATTCTTATCACATACCACACCTTTGGACATATGGGTGTGCAGTACATCCATTAGGTGACTTAAACACCAACATTTAGATATGCAGGCCTTTCGCCAAGTATGATAATTATAACAGGCTAACATTATTACCATCCAGAATTAATCTATGTATCAGCCAAATATGCTTCGTGATTTGTAGCATCTGGGACTGGTATTGGTAGTGTTGGTAATTAGAAAGATATTCTTTTGATGTCAGAGCCAAAAAGATCTTGTTTAGGTGGGGTGACTGCCAGAGAATCTAGCAGTTGACCAAGCTAAGACTTCCCCTCTGGCCCCCCCCCCAAAAAAATAAAGAAAATGACTGTTTATTTCTGCATCTCTGACATTGAGTCGTCCACAGCATAATGAATTCCTGCCAGTCAAACCTGAGGAAGGTGTGAAGGCAAACCCTACCCAGCTTCTTGGTACCTTCCAGGAAGCGGATGATGTCTTGTAACTGATGGGTGGCAGGAATCAATTCATTTTTCAATTACAGCTTTCTCTTGGTGTGACCTCAAATTCTATTCTTGGCCCAGCCCTCCAGTCTCTGAAACGTATCTGTCTGACACACGCACAGCCTTCTTTTCATTTGGCAGTGTCTCCTACACTCCTTGGAACTCAACCTTTACCCAACTCTTATTGATAGCTATTAACAAGTGAATATATATTATTCCTTCAATGGCTCACTTTTATAGACACAATAATTTAGTTTAGATTCCTTTACCTGAAAAAGGGGGGTTACCTTATGTGCTTGACAGAAACAGTGGTCCCTGATGATGCTCTCGGCCTAACCCCAGAATTTCTGAATGTTTTCACCTGAAATGGCAGAAGGGCATCCAGCCGATGTAATTAAGATCCTTGACACAGGGAGATTATCCTGGATTATCCCAGAGCCCCCAGTGTAAATCCCAAGAGTCCTTGTGCAAGGGAGTCAGAGGGCCAGAACCAGAGTCATTGGACAAGGGAATCAGATTGCATGCAACTGAATCAGAATGAAATGCGACTGAAATGCTGTGCATTGCAGATGGAGGACCGGGCCACTGCCAAGGAAGGCAGGTGACTCTAGACACCGGAAAAGGAACAGGTATAGACCTCCTGTAAAGCCTCCAAAGGGAATGCAGTCCCGTGGGGACCTTGATTTTAGCCCAGGGACCAGTGTTATGAATGATGAAGCAAGTCAGGCCCCTGACCATGCGAAAATATTGTTTTCCCATCATTTAAGCTTAAATACGGTACCGTAACATCACCTGCTCTGGGTTGTTTCATTCATTCCTGCTCACCTGACTCAGGTACCCTGGTTTCTGTAGCTTCTGTTAATGCACCTCCATTATAATTCACTGACAGTGGATTTTCATTGACGCCACTTGCCCCTTGCTGCCTTTTATGTTATTGCTATGTTATTCTTCCTGATTTAAAAAAAAAGTCCCTTTGACTATTCTCAGAATAAGCCTAGTATATAACAGATAGTGAGTATTATATAAATCCACAGTCCTTAAGCAAATGCATGTTAATAACCAAGCTAAACCAGAATTGGCACCTTGGTTGAGAGTAATAGTTTAAGGAAGATAAACTTTACAACCACCCAGAAGGAGAGATGAGAAATTATTCAATTAGCAATTTGTAAATTTTAAAAGATATGGTAATGAATATATGCTCTGTGTAACAGTTGTTAATTTTAAACAACTCTTGATTCAAAAACAGTTTTATTACCACAAGATATATTTAACAGCAGAAAAGTGGCACAATCAACTGCCAAGGATTCAGAAGCTATTTCAGAAATTTATGGGCACCCACGTCGGTCATTTGCAGTAGAAGTATCTGATTTCATTCCAAATCTGTGACCTTTGGCAAGCCTCTGGGTTCCTTTGTAATAACGGTACCTAAAAGTATTGAAATCAATATATATGCCCATTTGCTTAGAAACTGTAGAGTTTGTATAATATTGATAATCTATTTTCTATTAGGTTTATTTTGAGAATAGTCAAAAGGACATTTTTTTTTTAAAAAATCAGGAAGCATAAGATAGCAATAACATAAAAGCTAGTGAGAGGCAAGTGGCCTAAATTAAAATCCACTGTGCGGTGAATTATACCAGGGGTACATTGCAGGAACTATAGAAACCAGGGGATGTGAGCCAGGTGGGCACGAATAAATCACTCTATATTTGTATAAAGGTTGCCTTATTTAATACTTCACAGTACTATAAATTACCTTCATTTCAGAGTTGACAAAAATGAAGGTTAAATAACTTTTCTGATGTTAAACACTGAGTAAAATTGTGAAGGCGCATTTCAAAGCCAAGCTGTCTGGTTCCTTGGACCAAACTTCCAATATGTGTTTTGTTGGGTCTGAGATTCCGTTCTCTGTGAATTTATCATATTCTTATAAAACTGGGTTTGAGAAAGATAAACTTCGTAATACTCTAGGTGAAGCAATCTCTAAAAAAGTGCATTTAGCATTTACCAGGGAAATCAAAAAGGCACCTTCCTGGCCAATCAGTAGATTTAAATCAATATTTTCTGCAACTGCATCATTGCTATCATTGTGGAAATAAATGAAATTGTTGGCAGTGAGGCACATTGACTTAAGTGATTTCCAGAAGTTTGGTTTCCTTGTGTCTTTCTAGTTGATGACAATATGATAAAAGGAATAATAAGCTTCTTTAATATAAATGGAATTTTATGCTTTGCATGGAAAACATAAGTTAGTTAAACACCAGCCGCTTAGCAAAGAGAGAGGGATAGAGAGAAAGCAGACAGAGAAACCAGAGAGGAAGAAAGGAAACCCAACGCTAGGAACCTCCCATCGTGCGTGGTGGTTGGTAGCAAACCTGCCCAGCTATGACTTAAGTGAAGATCTTACCTTAATCCCTCTGTGCAAGAGACAGTTCTGAACTCTGCCTTCCAGAGAGAGAGACTCTCTGACTTCCACAGCTGTTTTTTAATATCCTTGAAAAGGTAGACCCGAATGGGATCTGATATAAGATAGGCAGACAGGGGAGACTCCTGGACGAGTATCTCCCGGCAATATGCTCCCATCAAAGTACTTTCAGTAGAATGAAGTCTCCTTCACGAGAAAGCCATTGTTTGTTGTATTTATTATTAACACCATAGTGAACTCCTCACCCTCTGCGTATCGCTGTGTGTGCTGCAGTGGAAAACCAAACATAAGGGAAGACTTCAGGGATTTTGAGCAAATTATGATCATACGTTATTTTCAGACTGAATTTTAACATAACATGTAGTTCCCCTTGCTTCTCATTTAATTTGCTGAGCTGCTGGGAGCTATAAATCCCGGTCACTACTGTTGCTGCGCTACCTAGGACTTTGGTGAGGGTCAAGTCACGGTGCCGAGGCAACAAAGCTGGTTGGTTTGGGTTGGAATGAACGAGGCTGCTTTATGAAAAGAGTTACTAGGAATGGACGGTTCCTCACGTTGCCGTAGACGTGGAAACTTTGAGTAAATGATTGATTCCACCCCCCCACCGCCCAAAACACACGTATTTGATTTTTTTTTTCTGAATTTTTCAACTCAGGTCCTATTGAGCTAAAAAAATAGAGTCTCCTTCCTTGAGGAGAACTCGCAAAGGACAACGAGAAGGAGAGCTTAGAAAACATCCCCTCTACAATTTATTATCACTACGCTCGTTGTGCGAACACAACTTTTCTGAGCCTTCTCTTCTGTATTGGTAAAACAGGGATACTGTTAGTCACAACAGCGTTTATTCTACAGATGAGCGTTGACACCTTGTGTAAATTTGACAGCACGTATAGGCAGTCCTTAAAGTGGAGCGATGGTTCTTACACTATGAGTAAATTACTTACACAGCTGCATTCCCCTCTTCTCTTTAAAAGCAGCTCGACACAAGGAGTCTGATTTGTTTTAGCAAATTAGAAGACAGAATTTTTCCCAGATCGAATGAAGAACTGGCCCATTAATTTTTACACAGCATCATAAATCCCTTTTAAAAAATAAATAATTCAAGAGACCTTCTAGTTATTAACATGTTGGTTTGTGTTTTAGTTCAGACACATGATTTGAGTTCATCAAAGTATTACAATATGTTGGTTGGCTATTTTGTCTGACGTGCTAACTCATCTCTAGCAAATATGATTTTAGGGCCATCTTGCAACTGTCTGCAAAAATTAAAGGTGATGTGAAAATCTCTAGAAACACATTTCTCAATTTGTCTTAAATTTATTTTTACTCTATTGTGTATATGAAACAAGTTTTCCAGTATGTATGTATAATTCTTAGGTTTTACATTTTGTTCTTTTATATTTTGCATATTTTGGGTGGTTTTTATCTGTTTATTTGTTTAAATCAGTAGAAAGTGCATACTGCTACAATTATTCCTATTAACTTTCGAATTGATAAAGGTGAATATATTTTTAATAGTATCACTGAAATAGAGCTTTACATTCTTGTATTAACATGATGTATTTCTATGAATTTCACATAAAAATGGATTTGATATGTCATTATGGTATAACCCATAATCAAACATGCACAATTTTCTTTCCCCTAAACAAATATTGGAAGTACTCTTATACCAGGAATAGACCAAAAGCAGCCAGAAGGCCGACCTGTCTTTGCAAGTTTGGCTGGAGAACAACCAAACGCATTACTTTACATATTGTCAGTAGGGGCGTCCTCGTTACAACGACGGGGTAAGGCAGTCAGCAGACACCACATGCCTTTCAAGGCCTAAAATACTTACTTTCTGGCGTTTACCAACAAAAAAGATTGCTGGACCCTGGTTAATGCAATTGCATGGGCTGTTTGCAAAACAAAAGAAGTAATTTATCTTTGCCTTATTTCTCTTAAATATGCAAATGATACTGATGTCTACAGCCTGAAGCATAAGCTAAGGATAACTTATTATTGAGGAGATAAAAATGTTTTACAGACTTAGTGTAGCCTAAGTGTACAGTGCTTATAGAGTCCACGTCGTGTGCAGCAGTGGCCCACGTCACCCCCCCCCCCAACTCACGGCTCACCCGGAGGGGCTGCCAGCCCTGCAGGCTCCGCTCACATCACTGTCCTTCAGAGGTGCATCCTTTGTATCTTTCATACAGTATTTTTCCTGTATCTCTTCTAAGTTTAGATATAGAAATAATTACCATCGTGGTACAGTTGTCTACAGGATTCAGTACCGTAACGCTGTGCAGGTTTGTAGGCTCGGAGCAGGAGGCTGCACCCTGCAGTCTGGGCGCACAGTGGGTCCAAGTGCGCGCGGTGCTGTTCACACGACAAAAGTCACCACATGACACCTTTCTCAGAACGTAGCCCTGTGGTTAAGTGACACATGTCTATACTATAAGTATGTTTAAGAATCATTAAAAAAATAGTTGAAATAGAAAAGCTATATATAAGAAACAACTAGAATGAATAGAGATTTAAAATATAAAATCTGAAAAAATATTCATTGCTTTTGATTAACGATAGGTTAGGTACTGCAGAAAAAAATAAAGTGAATTGAACACAAAGCAGTAAAACTAGAATCAAACATTGAGTGAAAAAGGGTGAAAAACAAACCAAGCTCCACTGAGCTGCAGAAAAATACCCACTATTTATTTGTTTTTCTTGTTTGTTCATTTATTGCTTTCAGGTTTATTTCCCACATATGCGTGAAAGCACTGTCACCCCAATAAATGTAATTAAACATTTAATTAATTAACTGAAAAAAAGAGTAATGCAAAAAGAGTAAAGAAAAATATTGACAGAATATATAATTGGGTTCCAGGCAAAGAGAAAAAGACTGACAATGTATTTGAAACAGGAATGGCTGAATATATTCAAAATTTACTTAAAAGTATAAATGCTCCAGTGAAGGAGGGCAAGGAAGTAGAAAAAGAAAATACATCCTCGTAAATGGCTTACATCGTACTTCAGGATGAAAATGAAATGCATTTCTCCCATGAGCAGGGGGAAGGCAAGATGGCCACCGTCAATATTTCTATTCAGCTTTTTGCTGGTCGTCATCAATCCAGCGGAGAAAACCATAAAACCAAATCCCACATAGATTAGAAAGGAAGAAGTAAGGTGCTCTTTATCTCACAATGGTTTATGGATATAGAATATTTAACAACAAGGTCTGCAGACTTTGCTTCAAGGGCCAGTTTTTAAACCTTTTACTCTTGCAGGCCGTAAAGTCTCTGCTAACTACTCAGCTCTGAAGTGGTAGTTTGAAAGCAGCCATAGACAATATTTAAACAGATGGCTATGTGTGTATTGCCATAAAATTTAGCTGATGAAAAGCAGACCAGTGTTGTCACTGAAAATGAAGGTGTAGGGAACCCTAGGGTCCAACCCTCCTCAGAAACGCCAAACCAGATGGCAAAAACTGCCAGAATCAACATTACTGAAACTCTGGAAATTATTCTGAGGTTGACAGCAACCAAGCAAAGGCTTAGCCAGGATAAAGGCCGCCACACCAGGGTACAAGGTCTTTGTGGCATGTTAACTCACGTTTCCTCAACCAGATTCGTTGAGCAGCTGCCCATGTGTTAGTCGCTACTCTAAGGACTAAAAATATGTCAGGATAAAAGAGAAAAATGCTACTGCTCCGTGCCATTTAGATTCTTGAGATAGTAACAGCTACTACTGCCTGTCCCTCTGAGTTCTGGTCACTTTTCTAAATATTTTACGTGTATTAATTCATGCGCTCTTCCACAATACCATCCGAGATCAATTCTATTTCTGTGATTCCCTGCTCTGCTCTCCAGATCAGGGAGTTGGCTTGCCCAGAGTACCTGGGAGAGTTCAGAGGTGAATCCGGACCAGCTGTCTGAGAGTGCTCGGAGATTCTACGTTGTCCTGCTTCTTGCTGTTCTCTGGTCATTAATGTTACCACGTATTTAACATTCAATTTGAAGGGCTGGACAATGATACGAGAGGATGCGTTTAGACATAGTAACCAATGAAAATGGGTGATGTTACGTTCTGGAGAGTAGGCTTATGAAAATGATAGTGAATGAAATTAACAGCTAATAAAAGCACAGTCCACAGGGAGCCCCACTTAATCCACTGCTCCAAATATCCTGCACTCTTAGAGCGTAAAGAAAAATTACTGGACCCTGGCTGGTGTGGCTCCATGGATTGAGTGATGGCCTGTGAACTAAGGGCTCACCAGTTTGATTCCCAGTCAGGGCACATGTCTGAGTTGTGGGCCAGGTCCCCAGTAGGGGGTGCAAGAGAGGCAACCACACATTGATGTTTCTCTCCTCTTTCTCCCTTCTTTCCCTTCTCTCTAAAAATAAATAAAATCTTTAAAAAAAAATACTGAGTCATAGATGATACTGGTAGATCACATTATTCTGATATTTGAAAAATAACATTTGAAACCTGGAATAGCATGTGGAAAGTAGAATGGTATTTGAATATTTCTTGAATAGCTATTGGGGTCGCATTTTATAAAGCATTCCTTGTCTTATTTTCATACTTTAAAGGCTATTATAGAAATGGCAAGTGTATTTCTAAATATTAGATGTGATTTTTATTTAAGTCTTATTGGATTTTGTTTTGATCTTAACTTATGGTTAAGATTTGTTTAATGTACCTTCTTTTAATTCCCTAACATCTGTATTTTTGTCTTTTAAATTTATTATCTTCAAAAATGGATTTTAAAAACCGCTTAAATGTTTCTTTTGATTAATTCAAACATTTTTCAGTTTTTTATTATAAATATCTGTTTCAGTTACTGTCATTTCCTTATTCTTGTCACTTTACTTCACCATCACAAGGTTTTTTTTTTTTTTCCTGGCCTCTTTAAAACCATGCAGTTGTCTGAGAATAAACAAAATACTTGTGAGCTGAGAGTAGCCTGCGGCCTTTAATTGTGATCTCCATAAACACATGCTGTTGCTTATATATAAATTATAGATTGTTGGTTATTTCAAAGTTTTATGAAAGAGGAAGCACATTAAGATATTTCTGTATCTACAGGTAACCACGAACATGCATATATACATATATACACGTATATTACTTTGCTATATTTGTGCATATAGAAACTTTATATATACACATATACAGGGCTTAAGAATAGCTTTTTCAATTGTGAAATCAAATGTCTTCTTTTCTTATTTTTTGCTTTTATTTTTAATTTCTTTTCAATGAATATATATCTATTGGGTATAAAAAATATGCTTGAAAAGTTAACTGGTCAATCAATAATATTGCTAGATAGAACCAAGTCTGTTTCCAAATAAAAGTTTTTCATTAGATTTCCCAGTGGACATGTTTATTGGAATGTTTATCAGAATAGTTTTGAAAGAGTATTGGTGACAGAGACCACCATGCAGTTAATAAGAATTAAAGGGTATTTATGTATCAATTATGCCACAATAAAGCTGAAATTTTTTAAAAAATCACTAAAAGGCAATGACAAACTTGGAACAATGAGTAAAGAACATTCTTACAGAAAGTGTGGTCACAAATCCTGTTCCTGGAAGGAGGTGCGGCCCAGGGCTGCTGCTGTGGAAGAGATTTGGTGCACGCTCATGCCGATTGGAGACGGTGGTTGCAGGTACGGAGGACAGAGGATACGTTTGATAAAATAAGATTTATGAGGGGGCCAAGGAGGTGGATGTAGCTCCAAGGTTGAGAAATGAGTCTGCAAAGAAGAACAGTTCATTCCAATTAGCAAGAAGGAAGACAACTTCTCACATAGAAATAAAGGGTGGAGTCTGGAATTGATGCTGGAAAGAAATGTAGAAGTTAGACCCTCCTTGGGAATGTTTGCAGAATCAAAGACAGCTTTCCTTTAATCTATAATTTATATATAAGCAGCAGCCTGTTTCATGGAAATCACAATTAACAGCCCACAGGCTACTCTTGGCTCGCAGATGTTTTGCTTATGCCTTAGAGAAATCAGAGGATTCCAAATGAAAATCTGGACTTCTGTCTCACTTTGAAAAAATTGCAAGTATTCTTTTGGTGATTGGAAAAGGCCCCGCAGTAACAATGATTGTGAAAAGTATGACTCTAGGGCAACTTACGCTGTTTTAATTTTCCTTGGCCAGAGACTGTACATGAAAATGACAGCCGTTCTGGAGTGGGTCAGTCTCCGCCAGAACTACCGCCGCCTTGTACTTTGAAAACTACCATCATTCTGACCCATCAGTTTCACCCACCGACACACTGGAAACTGGGTCATCCCGAGTCCTCAGTGATGCAGGCAGGGCACAGTGTTAGCATCCTCTCATCTGAAGATACCAGGAACCATCAAAGTGCTGGGAGGGAGGGCTACCTACAGTGTGCTTGGATGAGGCTCTTACATCTCAAAGCGATGGGACAGGAAGAGCTAAAATCTCCTATGACCTTCACAGATGGTCAGACTGGCGGATCAGTAGGGCTGACGTGCGCTTTGGCTGTGATGGTAATTGGCAGTCCCCCATCATAATGCTCTGACGGTGGACTCAAGTTCCCAATGTGGGACCATCAACATCAGCCCAATTCTCCCACATACTTGCGTATTTTTGCTTTTTTTAATGTTTTCAGTAAAGATTTTATTTATTTATTTTTAGAGAGAGGGAAGGGAAGGAGAAAGAGAGGGAAACAGCAATGTGTGGTTGCTTCCAGTGTGCCCCCTACTGGGGACCTGGTCCACAACCCAGGCATCTGCTCTGATTGGGAATCGAACCAGCAACCCTTTGATTCCTAGAGCAGCACTCAATCCACTGAGCCACACCAGCCAGGGTGACCATATAGCTCTTATAATTTACCCTTCAGTTTTCTTCTAGGAATTCTGTACCATGTATTTATTTCTTTTAACAGCATGTATGTCTAAGGAACAGACACAGAAGGAGAGGGATGGGTAAGGAGAATGATACATTGATGGAAAACATTAATTCATAAGTATACGTAACCCCCCAAATACCAGGAGGCACTGAAGATCATAATTATTTAATTCCAGTATTTAGCCATTAATCAATTTTCCCAAATGGCTTCTTAATTATTTTTAATCCACCGGCATGAGCAATGACAATACTGTCGTTCCTTAACTGTCCTTGTTCTCGTACCACATTTTCAGGCTTGGATGAAAAGTTCCCTTTGGAAAAGAGGAATCTTTTAATTTAAAACTTGATATATTTTTTGTTATACCATCTATCACTTGAATAGTTAATTTGTTCAAGAACGTAATTTTTAAATAGATTTCAAATGAAGTGCTGATGCATCTGCAAATGAATGCAGTGAATCGCATTGACAATTTAATCCAAAATTCGTGTTTGCAGATGGGCCAGACAATAACCATAACTTTAGAAGGGACAGTTAGTTTCCAATATGTATGACTGTTTCTTAAAAGAAATTCCCCTTATGCAGCATAAGAGAGATTTCCAAGTATAGAAATTTCTTAAGTCTAAGCTATATGACACCTCTTAAAAAGATGAATATGTATTCAATTTAATAAGACAGATTTGTGCACTAGTGGGAAAGATTATTTTAGTCCATGCAAGAAAAATATCCCTTCAAATACTAACCAAACCACATGTGTATTTAGTAGAAAAAAATCACTTAAAATATTGACTTTTAATTAGCATTTGTATGCTCTCTGTCTTTTGAGGAAGTGTCAACACATTGGTTGAAAGGGCAATCAGACTGGTTGGCCCCACCATCCAGTAGCTGAGGAGCCCAGGACAGCTAGTCATCACTCTGTGCCTAATCTGCTCATGTCTGAAAAGATAGTAAAGGCATGTCATAAAATTGTGAGGAAGATAAACTAAGTTCATATATGTAAAGCCCTTAGAATAGTGCCACATGTGTATAAAACCTTATAATAAGAACCCATGGCTCTGGCTGATGTGACTCAGTGGATTGAGTGCCAGCCTGTGAAGCAAAGGGTCACCGGTTCGATTCCCAGTCAAGGCACATGCCTGAGTTGTTGGCCAAGTCCCCAGTATGGGGCACTCAAGAGGCAAAACATATCGATATTTCTATCCCTTTCTTTCCCCCTCCCTTCCTCTCTCTGAAAATAAATAAATAAAATCTTAAAAAAACCCATGATGATTATTTCTAACTTATATAAAAGTATAGCCAATGGTATCTCTGCAAGTTTCACAAACCCAGCAGCAGAGCTAGGGAAAAGCACATGAAAGCAATCTATTTTAATGCCATGTGCCATGAAAATTAAGCAGACATCTTATGGCAGACAAATGTGCATGCTAATTATTATCAACATTACTCATTAAAGCTTCAATATTTTAGCTAAGTTGCTGTGAAAGGAGCGAAGTTCATCAGTCTGATACAGTAACACATTTTGACTCCCACAGTGTCAGATGATGATTTCGGCTCCAGCTGTGGTACAGCTATTAAGTCGCTGGGCAGCCAGTGTTTGACGAGGAAGATTTTTTAATGGGAAAACAGTAGCTAATTGCATGGATTTTCACCCAGTGCAGCTAAACTGCATGCTTCCATTCTGCACTAATGCACAGTCCGACGAACAGTCCCCTGACCACAGTGACATTGATAATTATACCTATTAAATATTGTGCCGAAAAAGCATTCCCTAGTATAAGTTCAGAACGTTATGCATTGTTGCTTTGGAAATACAGTCCACAACTCTTAACCTGAAGATCCAAGACAAACTCTTTCCAGCTGACTTTCATGTAACAGAAGTTCAGGACTGAGGTGTTGTCAGAGTTAGCGAACTTGGTAGCCCCATGATAGTGTCAAGAGTGCAGATTGCTTCTCTTCCTACTTTGTTGTCATCAGGATGACAATTTCACCATCACTTGGTTCATATCAGAGTCACAGGAATGGCAGAGGTCACGCCAAGACGCAAGAATTGCCTGAGGCAAGAAAGGGAACTAGTTTTCCTTTGTCTCATTGAAAGAAGAGGGAGATCCTACCCAAATGCCAGCTGAGATCTCTGCATACCTCATTGGCCAGAAGAGGACCCTGGGCTACACCCCTCAGCCAATCGCTGGCAAAGAAATGGGAACGCTGTTGTCTTAGAACCAACCAGGCTTTACATCGAACAACAACAAAAGACAGAGTCATGGTTCCCTCCTGCACAAGGATGAATGCATGAATACAGGGAAGATTTTGCTGCTGAAAAGAAGAGACAAACATTGGCTGGACCATAGGGCCTCCCTAAACAATCAGGAACATCTTTCTCTTCAAAGATCATAATCAACCACATGTTTGATTATTTACAGATGAGAAATGCTGGAATTTGCTACAGCCATTGGCCATATAATCTAGCAAACTGATAAATTCCATTTATTTATTTTTATTGTATTTTTCCCCATTATCATTTAGTCCCCTTACACCTCCCCTCCTCCTCACAATATTCTTTTTTTGAGGTAAAATTGACATGTAACATTATAAATTAATATAATTTTATTTTTTGTTATATTTTTTCCATCAAACTGATAAATTTCAGGTAAGTGCATTAATAATGCAACTCACCATCTTTTCAACTTAATAAAAAGAAGTTGGCCATTTATGATAAGCCACACCTGAGGTAGGTGTTAAATATACCCTGGTTAAAAACAAAAAACAAAAAACATGTGTGGTAGGCACATGATGCTGATAAGCGTAGAGGGATTGGCCGAGCACGAAACAAATTAACATATGTAAAGATGTAGTCAGACTCAAGGTAAATAATATGCGGGAAAATCACGGATACTGTGAGAGAGAGTAACATGTGCTCGGGGGAGATATGTTAGCTGTGTGCTTCGGGGATCTGAGAGAGTCTCACTGGGAAAATGGCATTGAGGTTGCGTCCTGAGAGATGAGTGTCTTTGGTCAATGTTACGCGAGCAGAACAGAGCTATGTTACTTCTGGGTGGAGGTCTCTAAGCCTGAACGGCATTAAAGTTGTCCCTCCTTGAAGTTCCCGTTACTCTCCAGGGAAGCGGTGGTTCCCAAGGAGAGAAACAACGCGGGGAAGTCGTGAAAAACTGGAACAGGCGTGGAAAGCGAACTGTTTTGATTGTACGTCATGAGACTTGAGAGTCATTTTTACTGACCCATAAACAAGCTCCTTCAGACTGATACAGAAAGATGATACTGTCGTCTTGTTTTAGCAACACAGAGCCCCTGGCTTTGAACTCTGGGCTAAGAAGGCTCTATCACTGACCGCTAAGGCCACCGCTTCCCTAAACTCCGGCAGCGTTCCATCTTGGTTGACAAAGCTGTGAAGTTCTCTGGGGACTCAGCGGGATACACGGGCAAGTCCATTTCAGCCCTTTCGTGTGACTTTTGTAACCAGCCCCCTCTACCCGCCCTGAACATACCGAGCTGCTGTGTAAGACTGCAGGTAACCCAGCTTGGCGTTCAGTGTGTCATATAGACCCCGTCTGCAGGAAATCCGAGAGCACAAAGGGAATAGTGATCAGGTGTGTTTAACACTGTAAAACTCAAAGAGTAAGAATGGTTTTTGGGGTCCTCAGGCTTAACCGTCAGGACAGCCCTGCTCTCCTGTGCTGATTATTTAATAACCGTCCCTCACCTCCAGCTTCTTCGTGCTCTCCTTCAGGACTTTCCTCCTGGGAGCATCCGTCCCGAATAGCAGGGGTGGGTGCAGTTACACTCTCCTGCAGGTCTCATCTCTCCTTACACCATAATGATGTGCTATTTTGCATTGCTCTCTCGACAGCAGTCATTTGTCACGTGGTCAGCATGCCAGTCTCCTGGGAACTGGGCCAGTGCTTGCCATTCCCACTAAGGTCACAGTCCTCCGAGCGCGTGCAAATGCTACGTGCAGACCCGGAATGTATAACCTTACCTCAGTCGGTAACCCTGAGGCACTGCCTGGGCAGGAAGCCGCACTCTTTACACCTGAGGCCTCATCTCTACCTCACTGAGTCGCTCTGGGAACATCAGGGCGTCCTGTTTCTTTTCTTTTTCTTTTTGTTGTTGTTGTTAATGTTCTGTCTGCTTTAAACACAGTCCGGAGAACTAAGAAGCTCGGTAGCTCTGCTCTTGGTAGAATATAAATTCCATCAAGAAAAGCAAGTATTGGACTTTACCAAGTCACATTTTAAGGGAGATTTATGGTATCTTGGCGTCTTGAACAACTACCGGTCCTTCTAAATGTTCCCAACCTTTCAAGAAAGCAAAGTTAGCATCAGGAACATTGCCTGCCCACTTCAGAAAATTCAGCCTTGCTACAACGTTTTATTAAAATTCACATTTGAAGTACCAAAAGTGATGTTATTATGTCTCGCTGTGCTACGCCTAGATAAACCACAGTTTTTAACCCCGAATGATTCAGAACTAGAAGCAAACTATACAAGAAGGTACCTGAATACCAGCTCACATTATGAGACAGGAATTGTTTCACAGCAAAACTGCAGCCCTGGAGCTAGTCTGTAAAAAAGCATAATTATGTGACTACTGCTTTTCTGCCCCATTCAGGTGTGTTCTGTAAAGAACAGATGAAATACGACATTTAAATATCTCTGGAACGGAGCTGCCAGCAAACCCTAAATTCAGCTTCTCATGAATTAAAATTCGTGACATCATTTGAAAGCTTTGGAGCGGCAAATTGAACCCATAACAACGGAAGTTTATGAAAAAACAAAACACAAAAGCATAAAAATCTTCCTTTTCCTCAACAATCCTCTATTAGCATTCATCTAAACCACATTTCTCACTGTAATGCCCAGGAAGGAAAAATCCCCTTTGGTAATACGTACTGATAGGGTTTGACTTTTTTTGTGTCTTTATTTTCCAATTAGACTCCATCTTTTTCCCAAAAGTGTCAAAGTCAAAGAGACCTCAAAATGATCTTGTTTTAAATATTTCTCCAGGGGTGTATTTCTTGTATGAGTGATGGTCAAGCCCTTAACTAATAGACGAGTAGCAGTGGATTTTATCTAAAAAAAAAAAAAAAAAAAAATCGAGACAACTAACAATAATGAAATCACTTGTTCGGTAAAGTCAATTAGATCTTAATTTTACTTAGATTGAGTTTTCGCTCTTTAACAAACTTTAATGCTATTAAAGAAAGATAGATTCTTCTTCTCTGGTTGAAAGATAGGATTAATCTGGCATAAAAAATTAGGTGTTTTCCAATAGCAGTGAGAATAGGATAGAATGTGTCACCCCAAAAATGCCTCTTTGGCACAAGAATTATTTTAGGTTCCTTGTTTTAAGGAAAGTGCAGACACGGGAAAAGCCCTGAAAGCCAAATGGAAGCTACCGCTTTGGTAAGAAAAATTTTCATTGGAAGGAATTCTCCCTTTGTAAGCCTGTCTCCCTCATGGGCCTGTAAGAGAGGAAGACCGAATCTCTAAACACTTTTTTTTTTTCAAGTTATTTTTTAATTTTTTTAATTACAGCTGACACAGTAATTACACATTATGTAACTTACTAAGCGACTGCTCATCCGACACCGCACGTTGTTATTGCGGAGTTATTGACTGTATTCCCTGTGCTGTACTTTACATCCCCGGGACTGCTTTGTAACTACCTGTTTGTACTTCTTCATCACCTTTTTCACCTGGCCCCCGACTCCCCTCCCATCTGCCAGTCATCACAATTTAAAAGCTCTCATCAGTTGAGAAGGGAAGGACTTAAATCTCCATGACAATCCTACCCATGTTAACTGCGCTTTTCCTGACGAACTCCGCTAATTCCCAGACCACAACATCCTCTGTCCTTAGCTGGGGGTGTAATTTAAAGGGATGGCTTCCACCTTTTTGGAGAGTTTTTCTGGGCATCTCCCAAGTGTACAGCACTGATCCTTTTTCTCCGATTAACCTTTTTATTACAGTGTCTAAACCAAGAACCTAGAAGGGCGGAGGAAAAACGATTTTTCTCCCAGCCCCACCCATTGTCTTTGAGATAGCAATTAGAAACAGCAAAAGCTTTTCACATAACTGCCTGATGAGAATTTTAGTCCATAGTGCCGTGCATAGTACCCTCTAAGTTCGAAAGCGAACTGAATAATTGCATCTGCAAGTCAATGGAGACAGTGACGTGTGAAATCCTTTGTTATTAATATTCTGCTGGATGGCCATTGACCTTAAAGGAGAACAGGTTGAGAAAAATTGAAACAGTAAAATTGCAATTCAGAAGAATGGCTATTGTATTCAAAAGTTGCTGAGGAATACGTTAGAAGAGCCCAAGGGGTGTGTTGAAAAAGGTCCACTCAACATAATACAGAAAAAAATCAAAGCCTCTAAACCATGTGCAAAAATAGTATTTTTCCTTATCTTTGGTAGGTTAATATTGAGACTTTGTTACCCACATTTACCAAGTGTAAGAAAACATAAACTGGCCATGAAAGTCCTCTAGATTTTTCATAAGCATTTATGCAGCAATTGACTCCGGAATCTCTTGTTCAGAGATGACTTACAGACGTGGAAAAACTCTTGAAACTGGGTGCCAGAGAAGATGGATGCTTCCACCTCAGACAACATGTATGTGTAGCCATAGATACTGCATCCCCATGTAAATGTTGACAAACTAAATTCTGTAAAACTTTATAACATTTCAAGCTTTGAGTGTTTATATTTTCTGAGTGAAAACTCTTAGCCCCTTGGAAAAAGATTTAGGTTTCATGTAAATATTTTGGTGTGCTTCAACAGAAAATATAAGTGATCCTTTTCAAATTTTATTCACTTTTTACACACAGTCCAGACTTCTAACCTTTTTATTCTTTTAAGCAAGGGATGGTTAAAAAGATGACTTGAACAATCGCCCTTTCCAGTGTTAAAATGTATATTAAACCCTTTATGTTCAGAAGGCTGTTTGCTTGAACTGATCCTTGGAGTAGGACAGTCTACACATGTAAACTAACAGTGCTGGTGGGGGGAAGAAGTGTTTACTCTACCCTGCAAAGGTTCTTTCAGCCAGTCTAATAGATCAACAAGGGACAGATTAACTGGAGAAAAATAAATTTTATCTTATGTGTACGGGAACCCCACTTCTGGGAGCATTATTCTAAGATAGAAAGACAGAAAGGCAAAAGGAGGTATATATGTCATCTGTACCCAAGGGATCAGGTAAGGGTTTCAGAATGGAGGAGGGCTATTTCCAGGATGAGAGAAAGAGCAAATGTTCGGCAGTTAGATGTTTGCCTTGGCATAAAAATGGGTCGTAAACCTTTATTTCTGGCAGTAACTCCTATGGACACAGCCCCTCATTTCAACTTTTTAGAGGAGAGGTAAAAAGTTTCTCCTCTCCAAATGAAACTTTGGTAATGAGATAAAAACACTAAGCGAAATAAGCCAGGCAGTGAAAGACAAATACCATATGATCTCACCTTTAACAGGAACCTAATAAAAAAAAACAAACAAACAAGCATAATATAACCAAAGACACTGAAATTGAGAAGGGGTTGATAGTCACCAGAGGGGAGAGGGGAGGGAATTTCAGGGGTAAAAGGGAAGAGTTTGGAGCAACAAATATAAAGGACACATGGACAAAAGCTGGGAGGGGGTGGAAATGGGAGGGAGGTGGGGAGGGCTGGGGCGGTGGGCTGGGATGGGAGCAAAAGACAGAAAACTGTACGAGAACAACAATTAAAATTTAAAAAATTTTAAAAAACCCCACAATTTTAAATCCTTTTAATTTGGTGAAAAGCTGCAGAAAACTAAGGTTTAGACCAATTCACTCACCGTGAATCAGGCACATTCTTAGTTAGTGTACTCTAAAAAAATGTGACATGTAATACAGCCCACGCAGTGGTTACAGTGTTGTGTTTGCGACGCTGATCTTATGTTTTATATATTAGGTTACTCATGTAGAAAAAACATGTAACACCAAAGGGTGGTTAAGAAACAGTGATGTCATTACTATAATTCATGTTCATAAACCCAAGTAACTTTAGCGATCTATAAATTTTTAAGGATCTTGAAATCAATGCTCGCCCAAAAGCATCAGTTTTAAACAATAGCTGAAGCCTAGGAAGGATTATTTTGTTTTGTTTTGTTGGGCTTTTTTTCTTCGTCCTTCTTCCTTCCTCCTTCATTCTTCTCCTCCTCCTTCTCTTTCTTCTTTCAATTTAACCAACTACCTTGAAGCAAATTTTGACTATAATGCCTATTTCTGGTTCCACAGATCATAACATCAACTACCCAAGCAGTATCTAATTGTACCTCATGAATGCAGTTGCTGAATATTTGTTCATGCTAAAGGAGTCGTCTTATCCCTACGCCAAACCAATAGATTGCGTTACATTGATGACTTGCTCCCTTGGGCAAAGCAATACCTATATTAGGAAACCAACCAATTTATAAAAGAAAGTAAGATATCTGTTGTTCCCATTTGGTACTTAAAGCATAAATGATGCTCATTGTTTTGATGTTATTCGCCGGTGTCTGGGGCACAGAAAGCGTGACAAAGCATGCAATGGGTTAACAAGCTAAGAGCACATGAGAATTCTAGATGTTTATTAGTTTACTTTTGGATTCCCTACCTAAATTTTAATCAGTGTACATTATTGAAATAGCCAGTAGCTAGATTAATTATTCAGAATAACAGAATTCTAAGCTGTCCCTAAAATAAATCAAACCACCTATGCAAGTATATAGCTCTGGAGATAAGTTCTGTGTGCTGTTGCTTTGAGAAAAGTAAAAGAAATAGATAAATCCCTTGCCTGCAGTTATTTATGATTGACTGGAGAAAAAAAAACTCACAGGCACAAACACCGTGAGGCAGACCCAAGGCACCCCAACTGTTAGTATTAATGAAATGGTGGGTTTCATTATCATGAACTACAAATACAGAGGCTGAAAAACCTTTCGGAGTTTTAATTTCAGTTATGATTGTAGTAACTATCATACATTTTTCTGTTGAAAAACATTAAATATTTGATATTGGTAATTAAATAACATTGTTCAGTTTACTCAGAACATTTGAGTTTTCATACTTTTTCAAGTGCTGAGATGATTTCAAGGGCATGGTGTGTTCCTTGATGTTCTTTGATTTGAGCACCAAGAACCAGAATGAAAAATTGCCAATTAATAGCTCCGTACTATTTCAGGTACAAAAAATAGCATATTTACATCGATGGTGTTTAGGTCACTATTTTGTTTTAGGACAACGCAGGACAGCAGAGAACTGTGCATTGTTCTCGACAGTCAGATACCCGCACACAAATAATACCTCACAAGGTACCTCACCCATCAGTGGGGAAATGGCTGGCTCATCCCGAAATGAAGTAATACATTCAAAATGTCAGTTTTATCTGGATTACCACATTATATAAAGAAAATCATAATTCAGATCATCAGTAACTGAGGTCTTCCAGAATAATATATAAATATATATTACTGTATATGTATAAACATGTATATGTGTGTATGTATGTCACTGAGATATAGTAAGTGATTAGATTGTTAATAAATCAAAAGTTGCTGACTTCAAAAGGTATGTCAGCATATTTTAAATTCGGGGTTCCAATTCAGAATAAAATGTTATGATTTTTAAACTCTGTGAAATGTGCCCTCTATCATCCCATTTTTATTATTTCACAGTAATAAGGATTACTGTGAAATGGTAAAGCATGGTATTTAAATGGTCACTGGGCACAAAAGGAAACTACACTTCATATAAATAAGCAAATATTCAAATTCTAATTGGAAAAAATCTTAAGTGCTGGAGGTGGAAATTTTGGTCATTGACTTTCTACTCTCTCATGTAGATTTGTATAAATTTTAAAATGTGAGAAAAACAATAACATTATGTATATGTTTTCTACATCATTTAATTTTTATTATTTCATATTTAATTGTAAAGAAGAATTTAGACTTCAAGTAGATGATCTTGAGCATATAATTTGCCTGTAGTTTGCAGAATGTGAAAGTATTCTTTTGTGGTACTGAATTTTTATATAAGCACCGTCAAAATAGCATCATTGTTTCATTTCATTTCATGTTCTGCGTGTTTTATCACCATACAAACATGTTATGATGATAACTTAAGTACAAATATTTTTTAAATTTTTTAAAATATCCTGATATACTCAGGTGAATGCCTTTGGAATCAAAATTTGTGCATGAATTCCATAAAATATAGTATCCTGTTATTTCCTTTCCTTTATACCTACCGTCAATTCTAAGCATGGTTGTTTTTGTCATTCTGGACAAAGAATAGAAACAGTAGTAATTATACAGATTAGTTGGAAAACTAGTATATAATATATAAATGTAAAATTGAAAATATATATTGCATATCTAACCCAGGAACACCCCAAAACTAATTATATCTAAAAATGGCAGAATAAGAACAGAAGTAAAGAATTGATACTAAACACCAGATATATCTTCAAATTTCACTTGAAATATGTTAAGATTTTATCATTTCAGAATTTGTTACCAAAAATTCTAGATTACTAAGTTTTTAAGACTACTGTAAAATGCCAAAATCCCTATTATTTCTTAGAATGCTTGTGCACTCAAAATTAGGCTGTCAATAATAATAACAATAACCTATTATAAGTAGTGAAGTTGTACAGAGGAAGACGGGTAACAAATATTTACTGGTAATTTTCTACAAAGCATAAAACAGAATTTTGATAAATGTGTTGGCGGAGAAGAATTTAAGGCAAACAAAAAAACCTTTGTAGAATTTAAAAACGCTATGTAACTTGTACATGTCGGCAGTTTGGATAATTCATAAAGCATGACAGTAAAACAAATATCTGTAAATTACAGTGGGCCATGGCCGTGCAATTAGTCTACCTAGGTACCTCCTGCCATCCTGTGTCTGTGAAGCATCTCAGAAATACCACAGACCTGAACGGTAAAAATATCTGTGGAACAAATGGAATTTTATTTTGATGGGGCTGAAGGTGGTTAAAAATCTCAGTGGCTTCTGCACTGGCCAGTGTGGCTCAGCTGGTTGGAGTGTTGTCCTGTACACCAACAGTTTGAGGGTTCGATTCCCAGCTGGGGCACATGCCTGGGTTTTGAGTTCCACCTCTGGTTGGGGCACATATGGGAGGCAACCAATCAATGTCTCTCTGTCTGTCTGTCCATCTGTCCCTCTGTCCCCCTCTGTCCTTCTCACTCTCTCCTCATCCGTCTTCCTCTTGCCTAAAATCAATAAATATATCCTTAAGTGAGGATTAAAAAAAAAAAAAGCCTGCTGGCTTTTATTTCCCATTTAGTCTTTTTTTAAAGATTTTATTTATTTATTTTTAGAGAGAGGAGAGGAAGGGAGAAAGAAGTGGAGAAACTTCAATGTGTGAGAGATACATCCATTGGTTGCCCCTTGCACATCCCCCACCAAGGGACCCAGCCCACAAGCCGGCACTCAGCCCACTGAGCCACACCAGCCAGGGCCCATTTAGTCTTTACTAGGAATTTTTCTTCTAATAAGTAAGAAATAATCCACATTTTCTAAAGCAATGCAAATTTAAAGTCAGACCTCATGGGGTTAAACGCTTGACATTTTATAACATGTACCTTAATGCTATGCTTACCACTTACACTTCATGGCATACTTCAAGTATAAATATAATATCAACAATTAATAACGTTGTAAGTCCATTGTAGAATTCTGGTTTTGTACTTCTGAGTGGAGCAGTGTTAATAAAAAGAAATGCGTTAAGACGCAGACAGTGGGCCCATTCATAGGCAAAACGCGTAGACGTGGCGCGGATGGATTCCAGCATTATGAGGTGCGTGTGACGGGCCTTGAAAGAACGAAAGTCAAGGTGATGTTTAATATAAAAACATGAACGCCTCTCCCTGTGTGCAGAAAACAGGGCATGGCGCTTTCGAAAACTGGAAAAGCAAAGTTTTGGCGTTTTCGATAGAATATGCTGGGTAGATAATCAGGCGGAAAACATCTCAAACTACATTTCAAAAAATAATAATAAAGTTACTTAATTAGTGGCAGCCATAGACACCAAGAAAAAAGTCTACTTGGGAATAATGTTTCTCTGCTTTTGAAATAAAATGCATCAACCACTGTTAAAGCGTTCAAAGCACTCTAGTTTGGAATTGTCACAAAATTAAAGTTAGAACCATATAATTGTCTTGTGTGTTTTAATTAAGTCAGGCCTCTTAGCTGGTTACATGAAAGAGTTTCAAAGGGAAGAAATATAATTTGGGAGAGAAGAAGATATATCAGCCTCTTTGCCTATGAAAGTCAATTCTCACGAAACAGAACCCATGTATAAGAATATTAACGGGCCTGAATTTAAATACTCATTTTATAGAGAAATTTTCCTAAGTGTCAGGACTTGAATGGACGCCCCTGTTACGTGTTCACATATGACCTGACGCTCATGACATCCTAGCCTCCGTCACACCCAGTACCTGCTCTCTGTTTTCTTCCTACACGGCACGCCCCAGGCGTCTGGAACGCGGCTGCCAGCCCGGGCACCTAGTTGGCAGTCCATAAATACTTGTCAACTAAATCAATGATTGAGCTTTTGGTTGGAAATGTTAGAATATCCTACCAAATTATTCATTGACTTCGGAACCACTCAAGGGGCGAGGGAAGCAGTGCATGAATCACCCCCTCTGTCCCCTGGCGTGTCCGCATCCCCTTGTATCTCAATCTTACAGGTTTTATTCCTCAGACAGGCTCCTCCATTGACCCTTCGAAGCCCATCCCAGACACATTTTGCCCCTCTTCAATGTCCCTAAAGCATTTTTTCTAAACAGAACCCATGAACTTTCTGCTTTGTACTGAATACTGACCTAGACACTGAAGACAAAGGCCTCATGTCATTTTCCTGTAGGACTTTATAACTGTGCCCTAGAATGTGTTTGCGATACTGTACTCTTGTGCATTTTGTGGGTTTTGTCCCAATAAAGATTAAGCAACTCCGCAATCCTTTTTTTTTTTTTTTTTTCAGCGTGGTACTGGGTATAAACGGGCTCCTAGATAATTTGTTTTCCTCAGTTAATATATTTTTATTCAATATCAATACAACTTTAAATCTTAGTGGCAACCTACCTATGTAAAATAAACTACTAAAAACTTACTTTAGTTGTTAAGTACGTGAGCAAGGCAGCAATACTGCCCCCCAAAATCAGGCTTTGTAGGAATGAGATAACAGATATGTAGAATTTACGCTGGAATTTTAAAATGGACGCAAACGAGAAACTGAGTAGCCTTATGGAGTGATAAAATGGCTTTAATGGATTTAGTTAACCTACCCTGTAAGAAATGAAGATTAAGGAATCATTCTTGTCTGAACTGAGCTATTAACATAGTTTCAACAGCAGACATTGTGGCTAGAAAGTCTTAGAGCAGATGGCAAATTTATAGTCCTTTTCCCCTATGGAGAAGAAAGAAGGAGAAAATACATTTCAGGAACTGTATGCGTTTCAGGCGTAAACTCCGGATGCAAGTGGCGGGAACCGTTTCTAAATGGTGTGTGAAAGCCACCGTCGTCCATTCTCCAACTGTATAAACAACACATATTTTCATGCTACGATGAACTTTCCATAAAGCAGAGAAGGAACTTCTCTGAGGCACTAGCGACGGTTTTCACTGGGATAACTGAGAGAAAGAAATGATTGTGTGTCTTTGTTATCTAATTCATTTTAGATACAGGGGCAGTCAATCTATGGAATTTTTGTGAATTAGATGCTGGTCCATTAAAGAGCTAGTAGGGCACGGAGTTAGGTCAGGATGAGATTTTGAATATTTAGTCCATTAAGTATGGGTACCAACCGTACTTGGTAGAAATACGTGCATCCACCAGTGATCTCAAGTCCAAAGCCATTGGCGTGGCCGTTCTACAGCCTGGTGGACACAGGCCGGGTTTGCCCTCGCATTACACGCAGTGGAACAGAACAGAGATTTAGAAACGGTGACACGTATATGCTGATTTTAATGCAATTGTTTCAGTTTTTCATTGCGCTTCCTCATTTTCTTTATGACAAGTCAACATTTTTGCAAGTTAGTGTATCCGATAGTTTTTGCCCCAATAATGTTGCAGGACTGGCAGTCACTAAACCTCGGGGACACCAAGCAGTAAACGTTTTGTTTAGGGACACAGGGTCAGCAGGGTCTAGGACCGCAGTCACTTACCTGGGGACAGCAGGCCACCAGCTGACTTAGGGGAGTCTTCGTTGGGGTGACGTGGAGCTAAAGCTCCTTTCGCCTTCCGTCTGCCTGGACCTGGCATGTTCTTGTGTCAGTGGCAGGGGAACAAAAGGGAGTCCAAATCGCAAAGGAGGAGTGAGCCTCTGCCCGTGTCCTACTTGGCGATGCCCCCTGGTCAAATCCACTGACACGACTGAGCCCTGGGCGGAAGGGCCAGCACACATCAGATGACCGTGGTAGGAGACCACATCCGAGTACAGGGCGAACTGAGTAGCTACAGGAAGGAAGAGACAACTGGGAACATCAATGGCGTCTAACGCTGTCCACCTTCACAGGTGCGTGTACTCCCGTCCTTTCAACATGCAAAGATGCTTGTAGGAACCCCAGTTCCGGGAACCCCAGAGGTGCCCTCCCACCGTGGGATCAGGCTCAATGCCTGGAATTTGAATTCTACATCAAGGCTCAGGTCTCTCTATACCCTCCTGGTCCGGAGCTACAGCAAATGAAGAAGATCTGAGTCCTGTCGTTGAGCCGACATTCAGCGGTGGACAATCAGGGGGCGTGAAAATGGACGTGGCTCACACCAGTCAGTCCACACTCTGAGTGTCCCCTGGGCCAGAGCCGAGGTCCCCATACAGCGGAGGCTGGGAATGTTCCTTCATGAGGCTGAGCTTCGTTCTGCTCCCCCAAAGTGGCTCCCCACACCAGTTCTCATTTATCTTTCTAGTTCTTAACTCACACTCTAGGCCCCTTTCTCCTCTACCTCCTTCCAAAGACTTTTTTTTTTAAAAGAGGACGTGTAAAAATGTTCTCCTCTAGCTGTTTTCTCAGCATGCCTCTTGCTGTAGAAACCACCTCGTGTGTCCATCAGTCTCAGTAAATTTCAGTTGAGTCTGGTGGCATTTTTAACAGAACATTACGCGATCGGCCTCTGAGACTAAAACAGCCAGACCCACACGAGTTGTGAGAGGTACCGGTTTCTCTAGATTGACTGACCGATACTCTGAGACAAGCCTCCTGTGGCAACCTGTTCTTCACGTGAGCAGGTCTGTTTGGCACGACCTAGATTCTTCCAGAAGCCATGAGAACTGAGCTGACAACCGCACCGTCGACTGGCTGGCACCTTCCGATGTCGGCCACGTCTTCTTGGCAACGCCCTGCATCCAGTCCCGTCTCCGGCTTTTCACTTATTTCAACACCTTTTATTTGGCTGGAGAGTCCGGAGGCCAAAATGAGTTTTATTTTTCAATCAGAATTGGAATATTTCCTTCAAGTGCTTTGGAATCTAGCAGATATTTTTTGAGTTCCCTATTTATTACCCATAAAGGACCCGGCTCATGCCTTTAATATTTTGACTAAAATTATGCCCAAGTCCAAAACTTATAACGTGTATTTTTACCTTCCTAGTTACCGAAAACAACTGCAGTGCCAAATGCTTGGCCCTCTGAAACATAGGTTACCAGTTTCCCATCTTCTATCGTCGTTCTCTTACCGCTTCCAAGCGTTCCAAGCTTCTGTAACAATTTTCTTCCATTTTTAAGCCTTTAATTACCACTTAATCCCCCCCAGTTGTTAGGTGTCTGGTTCTGACTGTATTCTACTTCTAGGGATCCAGTTCGTAGTAGTTTGCTCTTGATACCGAATTGCTGCGGAATAAACAAGTAGCAAATATCAGAGGCGTCCCAGCAAGAAGTGTTGGGTTTCCACTGGGACCAGTCTCTTGTCAGAGGGCCAATGGTCAGGAGTGGGTTTTCAGAACTGAGAGGTTAAAACAGTCATTTGGCTCCATACGTCCATGTCAGGCTCACCGAGGTACTGGTTGAGATCAGTGAGAAGGAAGGCATGACAATAGCCTGTCTCACATTTGCTAATATCCCATTGGCTAAAGCAAGACACATGTCTGCTCCCAAAGTTAAGGTCAACCACAGTGGGGTGCTCTGGGCAGTTATAATGCAAGAATTAGGGCCCTCAAAACAATCCACCGCAGAAAGGCTTACTGAATTGCCAGCTTTATGCTGTGTTGATTATAAGTCTACATAATTCAATCCATGCTCAAAAGGTCCAAGAAGAGTAGACATGAATATCTATACTGAAAATTGCATACTTGTGTGAAATAGCATTCTTTAAAAAAAATGAGTTAACTTTCCAAGTAACTGGTATCAACCCCTAATTTCTGGATGGCAATGATTTTCTGATGAACAACTTTCAAATAAGTGTCACAGTCTCTCTTGCATCCTTACAGTATACTTGGTATCAACCTTCATTGATAGGTGAGGCCCTTCATTGATAGGTGAGGCCCCTGCTGAAGCACAAAGCACTGTGGAAACCTGTTGTTCATGAGGCACCATCAGCTCAGAGTCGGAAATCATGTGTTGTGTATTTCTGTCTCAAAACCTAATTCTATGTTGGTTATGCCCAGCCTCTCTCAAGGATGCAAAGGTATGCCGTAAAACACAGCTCTGTAACAATACTGCATCGCAAACTTAAACTTGCGTTAAGAGGGTAGATGCCATTTTATTGAAATAAGTGTCCTTGCATCCCCTTCCCCCAACAAAGGACACAAGGGAACTTTTAGAGGTGATGGGCATGGCCATGGTCTTGATTGTGGTGACGCTTTCACAGGTGTCTACGTATGTCTAATCTCATCAGTTTTCTGCAGTAACTGTGCACTTTTTGTATGTGAATTACACCTCCATGAAACTATTTTTTTTAATAAAGAGAAAAGAAGTAAATTAGCCACCTAGTGACTATAGTTCAACTTCAAATTGTCTCAAATCCTCCAATGTAGTTGGCCCTCCCCTGGACTGATAGGTCTCTGATGGAAAATAACATTGTTCCAGAAAGCACATAATCTCTAAAAGTAATGTTGCAAATATAACATCTGACATACATAGAATAAAAATATAGTTGGGCATAATAAAAGTGATACTACAACTATAACTGTTGTAAAGAATAGGAGGGTCTCACAAACTATTGGAGTTATAAAAACGGATTTTGAAATAAAAGAAACATTGAGAACTAAAATCTATGCAGGAGATCTCACCATTGAATTGGGCTCCTCCATTGGCAATGAGAAAAATTGCAAGGAATTGGAACGAAAACAGTGTTCATCTTCAGTTCCTATCATGGAGCAAGAAAAAGTTCAGCTAATTTAAATATGTAAATATTATGCAAAATGAGACAACTAGAATACAATATAACTAATATAATGTAATATAATATTATATGATATCATTCTGATTTAGGTAGGGTCATATTATATATTTGTTGACCTTATGAACTTGATCAGGAAACACATTAGTTCTTTAAAGGAAGTACTTAAAATAATCTTGGCATAAAACCTTAGCAGTGTGGCCATCAGCATAATCAGAGGCAACCTCACTGACTCCTGTTTATGTAGCAAGAGGACAAAATAATAAAATAAGCCAGCCCAGTGGACGCGTGTTCATTGTGCACCCCTTGGGGCCAGCCCTGTGACATCAGTGTACAAGGCAAGTCAGCCCTTGGTGTATGGGTCCTATAATCTCATGGGGAAACATATTAAGCAAAAAATTACAGGAGGTTCCTGGATGCTTTGGGAGCCCATGGCCAAGTGTACTAGAAAGTGTGTGTTGGTGCAATGCACTGGAAAAAAGTTGATTTCCCCCCCTTCTCCGTACCTTGCTGTGAGCCTAGCTATTGCATGAAAGAGATGGAAGTAGAAGCTAATTATTTTTCCCCTCCTGACATAATGCCCGTGCGGGTTATCTGCACAAACAGAGAGAAGCGGCTGGGTGCAACATGGAGAATGCCTGGTAATCATGAAGCCGTAAACGCCGGCGGGCCATTCCGATGCTATATATTTTAGTGGCTTCAGTTTCCTGGGGATATTTGCTTCAGTGCACATTGAATTAGTCTGC